>JBBPDJ010024824.1:0-20525 GCA_037974625.1 Cucumis cinereus | reverse complement strand
TTTATAACATGGACATCTCATGTAGTAGTAAACTAGTTTGTATAAATTGGTAAAAGATATAATTTGAAATATGTTTTCCAAAAATGATATTTCATGTACCTAAATATATGTATGACAAAAATAAAAGTGCAAAATAAAAATAGGCATGATCTAAGATAACCAATATTTATTTTACTGATTAGTACCCCAAACACAGATTCTAATAACCCAAACTATAATACTTTGCACCTCAAACACATATCATAATATTCCAGACTATAATATTCTGCACCCAAACGCATATTATAAACTATAACACTCTGCACCCTAAACACAGACTATAATAAGACACAGTTTATTATAACCCACAGACTATAATAACCACAAACTATAATAACTCCCCCTATGCCCCAAACGGCCCCTTAGGACCCGTTTGGTAACGTTGCTGGTTCTTATTTCCTCTTTCTGTTTCTAATTTTTTAAGAAATGTATGTGTTTGATAACGTTCCATGTTTCTTGTTTACAAAATTTTTGAAACGTTTCTATAATTGTTAGAAATTTGTGCGAACAAAAAAAAAAGATTTCTCCTGTTTTGTTTCTCTTATTTCTTTCTCTTCTTACTCTCCAAATCTATCTCCAGATCTATCTCCAAATCTTTCTTCAGGGTACACAAGTAACTTTTTTCCTTCAAATCTTCCTATTACTTTTAAGCACCTATGATAATGTTTTTCTCTTACAAGTTATGTGTTCAAATCCTACTTTAAGCAATTTCTTTTTTATATTTTTTTAAGAATTTGTTTCAACGTTTTTTTATTTTTTTTATTTATTAATTTTTTTAATTATAAAATTTTTCAATATTTATATTTTATTTTATTCTTTAAATTTAAAATTTAAAATTTTCTTATATTTAAACTTATATAATATTTTAACTTTTAATAGGTACATTAATTCTTTTATATTTCAAATCTCAACTTTAAAGATCGACATTTATTTATTTTTTCTTTTCTTTTTATACTTGTGTTCATATTTTATAATTTTTTTAATTAATTTTTCTATTTACAAAATATATTCTTTTACATTTATATATATTTTTTATTTTAAAAATTAAATTTATCTAATACTTAGATTTATATCTTATTTTAATTAGCAATATGCATATTAATTTTTTTTATATTTCAATTTTTTGTATTAATTTTTCAATATGCGTGTTTATATATTATTTTAATTATTTGATTTGAAATCTAGTTGAATTTTTTTAGAGAAAATCGAGTAGAATTTTATAATATATAAATGTTTCTGAATAAAACATTCATTTAGCTTAACTTTAATATTTTACAACCACGATATTTACATAATTATATAATTAAGTTGGATTTGACTCAATATCATTGAAGATAAATATTTTTTTATGTTTAATGTACCACAAATGCACATAGATGTATATGTATATATACTGTTGCAAAAAAAAAAAGTAAAAAATAATTATCAAACACATTTATGTTTTTGTTTCTTTTTTTCAAAAAACAAAAAAAAAAGAATAGTTATCAAACATAGTCGCTTTTCTTGTTCTTAAAATGGAAGAAACAAGAAACGAGAAACGGCAAATAAAGAACAGTAAACGAGACTGTTACCAAACCGCCTTTACAGATTAAAAATGTAATTTAACTTTTTTTTTTTTTTTTGTTATTATTATGGGAGAGAAGTAATACAATGGCTGGGTGGGAGTTAGAAAACGAATGAGACAACAGATTCACGGTCCGGGAACCCAAACCAAAGTTGGTGGCAATTAAAATTTCAACTGTGTGTGCGTCCCCCCACAGACCACAGCTTCGCTTCCTTGTTGGTTTTCCAGTGATCGATCGGAGCAAAGATTGAGTTTTTCTAACCAAATATTTCTGTCACAAAGCTTTAACCCTGTCCCCCATCTCCCTATTTCATACATTCCCCGCCTCCACTTCGGGATCTGAAACATCCACTCCCAATTTTCAACTCCGCTTCTGATCAGATTCACTTCATTCAACAATCAAAACTATAATCGGAAATCCAGCCATCCACAGGATGAGGCGGAGGCCCCCGGATTTCCGAAGGCCTGCCAGGAGAAGATTATCCAACGCCTTTTGGTGGACTCTGTGTTTTGTTGCCGTTTTGCTCTTCGTTTTCATTCTCACCAAAGGGACTCAGATTGAGTCTACCAGGCCCGTCTTAACAAGGGTAAAGATCCCTTTTATTTTCTATTTTTCTCCTCCAACTTGGGTTGTATTTCTTTGGGTTCAATTAGAATGTCGATTGCTGCTCCTCTTGTATTCAGAATTGCCTATGAATTGCTATATACTGATGTACGCTCCCAAGTGCTATCAAATTCATGGGATTTTCTTTATTTCTTCCCAGCTCTCTTGTGTAGGTTATGGATTTTTTTTTGTTGATTTATGCCGTGTTAATCTGACAAATGGAAGTGCCATCTACGATCCGTGTTACATCTTGATGCTTTGTCTCTGTAATCTGTTTTTAATTAACTTCATCTTTGATCTCATGTGTCTGTTCATCTGGCTTTGAAGCTAGTTTGTCTCGGTGTATTTGGGACATTGAGAAAATGGCAGGTGAAATGTGGGACTATGTGACAGGAACCAATTCAAGAAACTTCAAGAATTTGATATTGCCATGAAAGAACAGTCAAATAGGATTTCAAGTAATTAGATGAACTGAACTTGTGTGCCTTCCACTTAAACAAGTCGAATCAAAACAAAAGCCCTACATAATAACTTTACTCTCTGTACTCCAGCCTGTTTACTTATAGAAATTTCCTTCTAAGAAACTTTCTTGCTTTCAAAACTTACACGTTCCATGCTTCCATGTGGCATCTCGTTTGTATTTATTAAAATCATTTGCTTTCCTTCTGAGTAATGGCTTATTTTCAATTAGGTATGTTAGATATTATATTAAATTTACCTTCACGTACTAGCTTAAGCTTTTGGGTTGAATTAGTGATTTAAGATGGTATTAGAGTAGGTGGTCCAAGAATGTTCTGTGTTCAAGCCCTTGCAAGGTTATTTCCTCCCTATTTAATATTGATTTCACTTGTTAGGCCTTTATTCATATTTCAAGCCCACAAATTACGGGAGTGTTACATATTATATTAAATTTACTCTCCCCTACTAGCTTAAGCTTTTGG
This sequence comes from Cucumis cinereus, assembly GCA_037974625.1. Classification (NCBI taxonomy): domain Eukaryota; kingdom Viridiplantae; phylum Streptophyta; class Magnoliopsida; order Cucurbitales; family Cucurbitaceae; genus Cucumis; species Cucumis cinereus. The sequence goes on along the minus strand of JBBPDJ010024824.1, from coordinate 17,377 downwards.
GTTGAATTGGTAATTTAAGAAAAGAAGGTATAACATATCGGTTAAGTTAGCGTTTTGAATTGTTGCTGCTACAGGTGACAGCCATTAGCTAATTTTTAATGTTTTTTTCACCATTATGTAGAGATCATCTAGACATGAAAGAATTATGGAAGGCCTCAATATTACTGAAGAAATGTTGAACCCCAGCTCTATTGCCCGTCAACTCAGTGACCAAATTTCTCTAGCAAAGGCTTTCGTTGTGATTGCAAAAGAGAGCAGCAATCTTCAGTTCGCTTGGGAATTAAGTGCCCAAATCCGGAATTCACAGATACTCCTCTCAAATGCAGCAACCAGGAGAGCACCTCTTCGGATTACAGAAGCAGAAACGGCAATACGTGACATGGCACTGTTGCTCTACCAAGCCCAGCAACTTCATTATGATAGTGCAACCATGATCATGAGGCTGAAAGCTAAAATCCAGACTCTTGATGAGCAAATGAGCTCAGTCAGTGACAAAAGTTCAAAATATGGACAAATTGCAGCTGAAGAAGTTCCAAAAAGTCTGTACTGCCTTGGCGTTCGCCTGACCACTGAATGGTTTAGAAACTTAAACCTACAGAATAAGCTCAGTGAAGAGAAGCAAATAGATATGAAACTTAAGGATAACGATCTCTACCATTTCTGTGTATTCTCTGACAACATCCTGGCCACTTCAGTTGTTGTGAACTCGACTGCTTTGAATTCAAAAAATCCTGAAAGGATTGTTTTCCATCTCGTAACTGATGAGGTCAATTTTGCAGCAATGAAGGCCTGGTTTTCAATGAACAATTTTAGAAGGGTGACTGTTGATGTTCAAATGTTTGAGGATTTTAGCTGGTTGAATGCTTCCTATGTCCCAGTACTAAAGCAACTCCAAGACTCGGATACTCAGAACTATTATTTTTCAGGTAATGGTGGCGACAGTCGGACTCCCATCAAGTTTCGGAATCCCAAGTATCTTTCAATGCTCAACCATCTCAGGTTTTACATTCCAGAAGTGTTTCCTGCGCTTAAGAAAGTTGTGTTTCTTGATGATGATGTTGTGGTCCAGAGAGATGTTTCTGGTCTTTTCAGCATCGATTTGAATGGTAACGTAAATGGAGCTGTGGAAACGTGCATGGAGACCTTTCACAGATATCATAAGTACTTGAACTACTCCCACCCTCTTATCAGGGAACATTTTGATCCCGATGCTTGTGGATGGGCATTCGGGATGAATGTTTTTGACTTGGTAGAGTGGAGGAAGAGAAATGTCACCGGTATTTATCATTATTGGCAGGAAAAGAATGTCGACCGGACACTATGGAAACTTGGTACACTGCCACCCGGACTGCTTACATTCTATGGGTTGACAGAACCATTGGATCCCTCGTGGCATGTGTTGGGATTGGGCTACACAAATGTTGATCCTCAGTTAATTGAGAAGGGAGCTGTTCTTCACTTTAATGGTAACTCAAAGCCATGGCTTAAGATTGGGATAGAAAAGTACAAGCCCCTGTGGGAGAAATACGTTGATTATACTCATCCTCTATTGCAAAGTTGCAATTTCCATTGATTATATGAACATAAATTTTGTTTCCCCCTGTGAAGATTGTTGTTTAAGAACATCAGAAAATTTTGGGGACCATGGACGTACGTTTTTATCACAAAATCAAGCATGTCAAGTTGCTGTAACATGAATATTTTCAAAATTCAGTTTCCTGTTGTAGCACAGATCCTTATAATAGATAGTTGAGCTGATGTTCTGAAGATAATTTCTGTCCTTGTAGGTTAGAGTGAAGAACAATAGTACATTTTTCTTGTGCAATTAACAGCCATTGATTCTGTCTTTGTATCAGTACAAGTCTAGCACTCATGTTCCCAGGGATGTTCCTCTTATTTGAATCTGGAAGTTCAGTTCTTGGGAAGTCTGCAGTTCTTGTCATTATATTATTATGTACTGATGGATGCATTTTTCATTCCCTTTTCTTAAAAAAATTTGGCTGGTTCTCACTTTCACTCGTTTCTTATCCTCCTAGTCGTTGGGTTTTCACTCATTGCTTCTCTGCATGATTACAAATTACAACTCAACCAAGGATGGGTATATTGAGGTCTCACATGGTGCACTTTCTGATTTATTAGTGTTTTAGTAAATTGAAGTTGCAACGACAGAAAACTGAAAGTTAAGGCTGTGCTGGAATAACAATTTTATTTTTTCTTACCATAGTCTCACTTTGACTTGGTAATTTAAACTTTGGTGGATTTACAAGTGAAAGTAGTGTGTATTAAAGTGGGTGCTTAATTGGTTATGACCATTTTCAGGGATTTTTGTATAGATGAGCTTAAAGTTCCTGCAAAAATTAAATTTGACCAGGTATTTTTAAAATATTTTTTTCTCAACAAGCATTTTCTTGAATTAGTTATTATTTTTCTTTTATCGCTCTTATTCTAGCTCACTTTTCAAGCTTTTATGGTTCTTGGCTTCTTGCTTACTTTCAAACGCTTGCTCCAGTTTTTCCTCATACTATGGCTCTTCTCCACTGCCCCCCTTATACGTTTGGTGGTTGAAAAAATTTCTTACGTTGCGACCGACCAACACATGTTGTCAAGGAAGAAGAAACAACTCTGTTTGGGATCATTGCTGCTATCATCGAAGGTGAAATAATGGAAAGGGAGTACTGTCGTTGCTGTAGATAAAAACAGGGGGAGAGGGTTGCCGCTTCAAAAAGAAAAATAGAATAGTGTTGAGCAAGGACGTGTTTTTGAAGTATATTTTCAAGTGTTCAACTTAAAAATCAAGTCAGTTAGAAAATAAAATTATAGTATTTGACAATCACTCAAAAGAGTTTTTGTAATATTTTTAAAATATATTTTAAACAGTTTTTCACATGAGAGTTTAATAAAAATTATTTTTTTGAAAAACAATTTTTTTCTCTAATTAATCCAAACATGTCCTAAAACGAAAGAAAATGAAATATAATAATATAGACCTGCTGATACCCCTATGGAATTTAATGCGAAACCGGGAAATTTCGGTGACAAAGTTCCAACCCTGATTGTGTTTAACTTTGTTAGGGCTTGTTATAGCCTATAAATAATAATAAAAATGTTTAAATCCTATTTTAATCTCTAAACTTTGTATATTGTTCTATTTTGATTTATAAACTTTTAAAATGTCTGTTTTAGTTTTTGAATTTTTTACAAAAGGACATATTTTGATCCATGTCACTAGAATTCTGTTAACTCTCTAACCGAATAATGGGATGACTTCTATATATTTGTATGACTAGATTGATAAATAAGATAATCACTCTTAAAAATCTAATGTTTTAATTTTTAATTAGAGGCTAGATAGTAAATTGATGTTTTATTTGGTAACTCAAAAAGTCACTTTTCCTTCAAGATTTTGATCGTCATCATTTTGGCGCATTGACATTTTACTGCAGTTTCTCAACTCATATGCTAGATGCAATTTCATCCACATACAAATTTTTTAGTGCATCAAGTTTGAGATATTTTGTGATTTGTTGAGGTGTTTTTTTTCTCTTCCTCCCAATACTTTCTTCTTCTTTTTTTTGGTGAGGTTTTGTGATTCACTATGAGAATATTCGTAGAGTTTATTTTATACACGTGTTGTACTTACTTTATTTTTCTAATTTATTTTACTTGCCAATGGATGTTAACACCAATATGCCAGTTTTATTTTATTGTTTTATTCTACTCCATATTCTTTTGATTTACTTAAAGATTCTAATTTGAAAAAAGAAAAAAAAATGGTGGGAGAGCCGGAAGAAGATGTGAGAGATTTGAGTTTTGGCGTGGAAAAAAAGAACAAATTAGTGTTCGGTTTATTTGATTTAAGTGTGTTGATTATGTTTATGTGTTGGCATAAAAAGTTTATAGAATAACTTAGAAAGATTTCTCCATTATTTATCAATTTAATTATTATGATGAATATAGAGCCTAATCATTAAAAAATAGAAGTCATGTCATTATTTTGTTAAAGAGTTAACGAAGACAAAAACCAAAGTAAGTTTTTTTCAAAAAAGTTCGAAAACTAAAATAGAAATTTTTAAAAGTTTAGGAACAAAAGTAGAAGAAGATACAAAGTTTAGGACCAAAATACGGTTTAAACATACAACAAAATTTGGAAAAGAGTTATATTATAAACTATAAAATTGAAGATGGTATTTAAGGATCATATACAAAGTTGGTATGTTACATGGATCACTAATAACGTTTTACAAACATCCTTATTTGCGAGCTGAATTGAAAATGAAGTTTCAATTATTTGTAGATATGTTTTGGCCGCTTTCAAATTCCTTCTTTCGTTCAACTTTTAGCAAATCGTGAAGCTTTGTATTGTAATATATAATTTCATAATCTCTAACTTAAATAGATAATTAAGAGAGAAATAGATACTTAAGAGTAAAATTAGAATGGAAAAGCAAACAATGACTTTGCACTGACGCTAAACGCCCTCCATTGATTCAACAAATTAACTCAAAACATGGTGTAATTGGAGAAAGCAGCAAAGAGAAGCAAAATTAGGCAAAGTGGTAAGTAGAGAGGTGAATTGGAGTGTTGGTGACATCCACCATTTTTTTTTTTTTTTTGATTGGAACGGTTTATACTAACACCATATACTATTATAGGTAAAAACAAATATACCAAAATTTTGGACTAGCTTGCACGTTTTTTTCGGCGACTTCTTTTCCTTTATCTTCTTATCGTTATTCTCCTGCAACGTACTTTTTTGCACATTTCTTTTTTGTTTGGTAGGTCAAAATTTAAAAACAATGCATGGATATTGTCCAGCGATTTTGTTTATGACAACGTGTTCCATTTTCTCATCATTGTTCATTTTCGTTTCTGGCAAGTCGATGAGTATGCTTGAAGTGTGGATAACAATTTTTGATTTGTTAGTTTGATTTTTATATCTATTATTTGCAGGGGCGGATCCAAAAATTTTACACAGGAGGCACTATATAATATAAATGTAATTAAAATTTTTTATAAAGAAATGTAAAACAATATCCATTGATTCATATGTTAACTGATTTGATACACTATAACGTCCTCTTCGATTTTTCATGTTTTGAAATCGCTTTATGATAACTTTATTGTGTAATTTATCCAATAAATCTTTCTCAATACATGCTATAAGACAATCATTCATCCGTTGATCTCCCATTTGATTGTGTAATCGAGTTTTCACAATATTCATAGCAGAAAATGTTCTCTTTATAGTAGCTGTTGCAACAGGTAAAATCAACGCCAAGATGAGCAATCGATAAACTAATGGATATACCACATCCCTTTTTGCCATGACCATTTTTTCTGCAAGATCACATATGCTTTGTAGTTCAACAAACTCAATAGTTGAACACATATCAATAATGTAATTTTGAAGTTGATCCTCAAGCACAGAGAGTTCAAAAGTTGAAAAGTCTCTTGGATAAAATTGTGCAAGTCAAATTAGTTTTTGTCTATCAAAAGCAGTAAATGAATTACTGAGATTCAAACAAGCCACACAAGGAAGCAACTCAGTACTTGTGTCAGTAAAGCGATTATTCAACTCTTGAAGTTGCATATCAGTGGCTGCATAGAACACTTCAACACGATAGTGATACAAATTTGTAATTGGTTGAACTTTTTGGCTTTGTCGTCCTCGAATCAGAAAGATGTCATCCATTTTAAGATCTTCAATATCAGGACTATTGCAAAAATCAGAAACCACATCCAACAATGAATACCAATCAGACTCTCTTGTATCTTGTAATCTTACTTTACAAATTTTGACCAAATTCATTGCATTCACAATAGCTTGATCTTTTCTTTGTAATGCTTGAGACAAGTCATTTGTGATTTCCAATATATTTTTCATGAAATATATATGGAAAACAAAGTCAAATGATAAGATAGAACTCATTAGTATCTTCGCTTCATATTTTTGTTCTGAATTTGATCCATTTTGCACAATTGTCTCAAGTACATCAACTATTGAAGAGAACATTGTAATAAAACTCGTTAAAGTGTTGTAATGCGATCCCCATCGAGTATGTAACATCCCAAATTAAAAGGTAATTTGTAAATTTTTATTTATCAATTATCTTACTATTTTGTTGGTAAATTTTAATTTGGGATGTTTGTGTTGGGTTTAAATTTGAGAGAAATTGTTGAAATTATTTTTGTTGTGGTTTTTGTTTTATGTGTGGTTGGAGAGAGAGAAAAAGTGAGTTTTATTGAGGAGAGAGGGAAAAGAATTTATTGAGGAAAGAGGAAAGTGTGGGGATTTGAAAAGGAAAAAGGAAAAAGGTAAAAATAATAAAATAAAATAAATAAACAATGATTGTAATAATATTTATTATTATTATTATTATTATTTATTTTATTTAAACTCCTTGGTACCCGTGCATCATCATCATCTTCTCCAAATTATTTTTTTTCTCCTTTAGAAACCCTAGTCGTCGTCCCTCCATCGCCGCCGTGTACCACCGCCCCGCCCGGATGTCGCTCAGCTGCGTCGCCCTCGCCTCTCAGCCACGTCGGAGAGTCCACGTCAAAGTTGTGCCCTGTCTGCGTTAAGTCGAGTTGACGTCTCCTCCTCGTCGTGAAGTCACGCCGCCCATATCCGCCAGCTGCGTCTTTTCCTTGTCGTGAAGTCGCACCACCAGATCTACAAGCCGCTTCCATTCGCGCGTCAGATCTGCGTTCCAACTTAGCCTCCCAAGTCGCGTGCAGCCGCGCCTCACCCTAGCATCTTCCCCAGCAGCTAAGTCGAGCCGCCTCTCTGCCACATCCAGATGTGCAAGCCGACGCCTCCACTCGCGCGTCGGTTGTGGATCTCGCCAAGCCGGTCTCCCTCTGCGCGCCGAGCCGAGCCGAGCCATCTTCTGTCACTTCCTGTCACCGCTGCCACTGTTGTTGTTGGTGTGTTTGGTAAGATTTAGGAAGATTTCAAATTGGGTTTTAGGGTACCCAATGAAGATTAATTGAGGAATTTTCTTGAATTAATTGGATTTTTCGTTTATGTTTGAAGGTTCAAAGTGAAGGGTCAATCGAGAGTGTTTGTGGTACGATCGACTTGGTTTTCGTCTTGAGTGGTGAGTTTGGAATTGGTTATTAAAGGGTTAGAATTAATATTTCTTTTTGGAAGAAATTAGTAATTAAAGTTCTTGTGTGTTTAAGGTCTATTGGAGGCTACTTCGTCTAAGAAAATTTCTGTGATTTGAGGTAAGGAATACTTCTACTGAATCCGCGCCTTTGGTGAATAAGGTGTGGAAGATGATTATTTTTGCCTATACTGTGGTGTTAACTTTGGGTTCTTGTATACGTGTTGTATGGATTATGCATGACCTGTTATGAGTTTGAATTGTGTTATCTGATGTATGAGGATTAAACATGTTGTGATCACTATGTTTACTGAATTGATTGTTGGATATGGTGTCCGTTAACTTTACCTAATGACTTTGTACTTGGTGGTGGGACGGTGTGAAAAGCCTGTGTGGCGTATTGTTCCGACGGGGTCAGATAGCAAGCCTGTGTGGCGTATTTGCTCTAACAGGGCCAGTTAACAAGCCTGTGTGGCGTATTGTTCTGGCAGGGTCAGTTAGCAAGCCTCTGTGGCGTATTGCTCCGACATGACCATTCCTACTAAACCAATTGACTGTGTGTCGTAAAGTACGGGTTGTTAGAGAGAGTTAACGGTCACCTAGTGGAATCAATAGTGGGTTCCTTACTGGACATATTTTTATACTAATCTATTCTGTGTTGTGTTTCAGGCAAAGGTAAGAACGGACCGGGGAGGAACAAGAAGAACCAATGACCATATCGAAGAGGACTACGAGATCTGTTTGCTTCTGCTTTACATTATTTTGGCATTTTTTACGATTGAACTGTTTGATTTTTATTTGTCGTATTTATTTGGTTTAGAAAACTATTTTAGAGATCCCGTTTAGGTACTTTTCTTTTTCATTATTTTTTAAGTATTCAATTTGATAACTCTTTTAAATGTTTGGTTTGATCCAACAAAAGCATTTGATTTATTTTACTTTCGTCTTTTAAACTTGATTTTTACTGGTTTTAATTAAGTAATGGCCCGGTTCGGTTTGGGAATTCGGGGCGTTACAGAGTATCTGCTGGTCTTTTAACCATTGTCTCTTGATTCAATCCTAGACCTCTTGATATTTCACCATTATTTAAGGCTTCAAAATTTTTCATGCTATGTTTCTCTTGTAGAATATCTCGACGTTTTGCTGATGCTCCAATAACATTCACCACATGTGTAGCAATATAAAAGAGACCAACAATTTCCACATGTTTTTTTGCAACTAATGAGAAAAACAATGAATTATGCTCTACAAACATGATCTTGAATATTACAATTATAATCAGAAATTTTAGTTCTTAGACCAGAATCTGCAGGTAGTTGTTCTAAAATGACTTCTGTATGCAATCTATCATAATTTGAATAAGTGATACTTTTCTTGTTTGAACATGACGACTCCATAGTTTCTATCTTTATTATTGCTTTTCTTTTAAAATATCGTATCATATTAAACAAGTGTTAATTCTACAAAAATATTTACAATAAAAATATAAAAATCTATACATAGAACTAAAAATATAATAACTAAAAAGTTCAAGAATTTGAAACTTGTCGAATGTTGATGATATGATACTTCTTGAGAAGCGCGATTGAAAATTTCAAAAAATCTTGAAGAATAAAACATCTACATAAATCAGAGAAACTGTTGATTACTTTTTGTAGCTAATGAGGCTCCACTTTCAACGTAAATCCTAGGTTATATTTATTCCAAATTAAAATGAAATAAAATAAAATAAACTTCCCATTTTATCTCAAAATAGAATAAAATGTAACAAAATAAAATAAATTTTCCATTTTATTCCAAAATAAAATAAAATAAACTTTCCATTTTATCCTAGAATAAAATAAAATAAACTTCCCTTTTATCCCAAAATAAAATAAATAAACTTTCCATTTTGTCCTAGAATAAAATAAAATAAACTTAAGAGTTTAGGGCTTTCAAAAACCGTGCAAAAATAATCTTCATCTATGAGAATCAAACCCAAGTGGCATGGACTCCAAGTAAGACCTTCCACCAGTGGCCACACATGTTCTTTAGGTTTTAAAGTGCGTTTTAAAATTATGACTGACCAAATAAATAACATATTTTAAAGTTTCATTTGGACAAATGGATTTTTTTTTTAAATTAGTAAAATGACAAAAATGTCAAAATTAAATAAATTATATGGACAAAACTACCCCTACTATGAATAGCAATTGCCTCCAAAATATACAATCCCACCAAAATTTAAAATACTCATCATTGTTTCACACTCCCCAAACCTACACCCAATCTAATCACACACTACCCAAGTAATCAATCCCTAAAAGTACCATTGAAACCATAATTAATTGTGACTATAGAAATTCTCTCTCTTCATCTTCCAGTCTTCATTCTTCCTTCTCTTCAAAGAAGCACTGAAAATCTTCACCCTTCATCGTCTGGTTTTTTTTTGCAAAGGCAAACAATACGATTCTCGGCTTCTACTTTCTCCTTCCTTCATTGGCTTCTGCTTTCTCCTGGAAAGCTAAACAACATCGCACTTCCCTGGAACTCGACCTCGAAAGCTAAACAACATCGCCTTTTTCAAACGGAATACAAAAAAATCTGCAACAGAGCAAACGCATCTCCAGAAAACCTTGAGTAAATTACGACAACATCCACAACGGTACTAAACCGAAAACCTCTATTAATTTTTTCTTTCTGACAAATAGTTTGCATGTTGATGTTTGAAGGAGATGCATTGTGGCTGAATATTTTTATCCGTGATTATTATGTAAACATTCGAAATTTATATTTGAAAAAATAGAATATATTTTTTAAAATTAAAAATCAAATCATATATCTTCCTAAAAATCAAATCATACGTCAATTGGATTTTAGGAATTAGTTAAACAAACAAACAAACAATTCTATTAATTTAAATAGAATTAAGGTTATGGATAAGAATATAAAGGAAGTTAGGTCAAGTGAAAGACTAAAGTTTGCTGAAAAAATTGGTGCAAGAAGAAATTCATCAAAAGAACCACAATAGACTTGACCATCGACGACGAGGTATGTCGTATTGCACAAATAGAACCGAAGGACTTATATAAACATCTGGATGTTTATAACAACGATAATTTGAACTGTATACATAACAGGAGACAAAGTACGCAATGGCAGGAGACCAAACAAGTAAATGAAGCCCAAAGAAAACAATGAAAAGAAAACAATGAAAAGAAAACAAAAGGAACAACAACCAACAGACACACCAGTTCAGAAAAAGCCAAGAATAAAAAGCATGGTAATTTGAATCTGTTTGCAAATTCATTCAACAATATAACATCATAGATAACTAATTGAGGATATACAAGCTTTTAAAAAAAGAATAAAGAGCCATGAGCTACGAGAGCAAAATATGCCAGATATAGAAGAGGAAACATCCAATAAAAAGTGTAAGGTATAAAATACGTATAAATTACATTGTATTTGATTGTAGTCATACGTATGTTTACCCTATAAGTGTAAGATATTCCCTATCCCATGAATTACATTGTATTTGCTTGTACTCATACAACTGTTTACCCCACATTTGATGTCAAATCATAGGATTCTTCACCTTCAGAAAATGTTACAACAGATGAAGACAAAATACACGAAGAAGCAGTAGAACAACCTGAAGATAAAACATCACATAATAAAGAGGATAGTACAGAGATAGATGAAGACTCTTCGAATTATACTATAAAACAATCAGCTAAAACGAAGGGGAAAAAGGTTCATTAGTAGTTTTCAAAACAATATTTTAAAACTACTAACTAAAATATCCCGTATCTTTTGTTTTAATACTTACTATAATGGTTTTGTAGGTAAAAAGAGAGTTACCAAAGGACACCAGTGCTAAGACGTTAAGAAGAAAGGGGAACACCCCTATGACAGATGAGCAGACTGAGGTATTCTTGAAATAATATCTTCTTTAAATACACTGTAATTTACCATTAGAAATGTGTTTCTGTTTTTTAAAATGAAAGCTGAATGGGTTTTTCATTAGTGCATTTACTGTGTATTAGAATTACTATTAGTATTCTATAGTGAAATATGAAATCTTCTACTCATGAAACACTAATGTTTTAGATGTACTCAAATATGATAATACTTGGATATACTTGATATTATAGGTTAATTATTTAAACTCTATTTTTATGGTTGAAATTGTGTATCTGTTTTTTACTGACTGAAAGTATCATGCGCTTTGTTTTAATTGATGAATAATCCATTTCGGTTTACTATTGTTATTTCATAGTGCAGTATTTAAATATCACATTATTAGTCTTGTTATTTGGAACTTTTGAAAGGCTACTTATTTTGCTGTTCGTTGTTAATCAGAACTCATAAGTGAAAAGGTCATGACTAAAAAATTGTGATTTTTGTTTAGGAATCTGTTTATCTAATGTGCTCGGAGAGGAGGAATGAACCCCTAAAAATTAATCTCCAGATAAAGAGCACTGTTATAGATAAATTGAAGGAAAATTTAGGGGAAGCATTGACTACTAGGTTTAGAGAAGAGATTTTTGGTCATTTCTTAGACTTCTCGATTACTAACCAATCATCCCAACTACTACTACACCTAATCCAAAGAATGTGCAAACAAAAATCTGAGAACCAATCAAACTTCTAAATAGGAGGAAGGGTGTTAATGTTTGGATTGAGGGAATTTACTTTAATAACGGGACTGAACTGTCAGGAAGTCCCAAAAATAAAGAAAGATGATCTTAAGGGAGAATGTCATTTAAAAAATATGTATTTTGAGGATTTGAAATCAGCCACAAGGCAATACTTGAATATAATGTTCAATGTCAGTAAAGCTGGAACTGACAATGACCATTTAAAAATTGTCAAATTATATTTCTTAGAAAGTTTTTTAATCCCAAAACAAGAAAACCTACAGATTGAATGGAAACATATCCTAATGGTGGATGATGAAGCATTTTTTTATAGCTACCTGTGGGGGAGGGTAGCATTTGATCTTTTTATAGGTTTTATTAATAGAGCTGTCACAAGTAAAGGTCAAACGAGAATTTCAATGGAAGGATTTATCTTCTCAATATTGGCGTGCGCATACTAAATAATTCCAACGTTGAGCAATCCATCGAACTTTTTTGCACGGAGGATTTCAACAAAAGTTCAAAAAATAGTGAACTGGGCTGCAGACACACAACCAAAATGGAAGGACCTAAAATAAAAGGTCTTTGATTCACCCACGGTATGTAAATTTCTCTTAATTTTTTATTCTTAAATACTACTATAGTAACATAACATATGAATTTTATTCTTTTTCCAGCTTGAAATATGCCCGTTGATAGCCACCGAAGAAGAATTGAAAATGCCTTACTATGCTCCTTTTGTTGAAGAAGAAAAGAAGATTGTCAATGAGATTGAAGATGAATTAAAAAGAAGTAGACCAACAGAGAGAGTTGTAAATCTCTGCGTCAATAAAGGACAACCATTTGGAATCGACTCAGAAGCACTCAAACATATTGTATCAAGAATACAAAAATCAGAAGAAATGCTGAGCCTAAAAATGAATGAGATGGTCGTGTCCCTACAGAATGTTCAGGACACTATGAACCAAAAAATAATGAAACCCCATAAAACAGTTCAACAATTAGTTGGCGTTATTGGTAATCAAAATACTGGAACTGACAAACCATCCACTAGCAATGTCTTCATGGTAAGTATAATTATATTACACTGTAATTGATATTTAACAAAAGACACCCATTGACTCCATATTTGAACCAGGGACCAAAAGAGTTTGAGGAGGAACTTGACGAAACAGAAAAAGACCAAGAGGAAAAAAGAAAAGAACAAGATATAGATTTGAATTCATACTTAAACAAAATGTCCAGCAGAAGAAACGAAGATAACGATAATGATGGAACGGGAAATCCTAGTACAAAATCTACCAGCCAAACTCAAGAACAACAGTCAACCAATACATCCCACAAAGATCCGGAATCGTCCACGGGACAAAACAAGAGACCACAATACACGGTACTTTATCAGCAATATAAATTAATTTTGTTTCCAAACTTTATTTTATTTACTTTAAATTGTGAATAATCCTATAATAGGATCCACAAGATGCAGACGAAGAAATAAATCGAGTCATCCGTTCAATTGATGAACAAGAAATATACGCGGAGGTTCAAAGGTCTAAAACCAAACCAGCGGATAAAAGGGTAAACATTGATCCCATAAACTATTTATAACTATTTTCTAATTGATCCCATAAACTATTTACTAAATCTTTTGTTGTTTTTTACAGAATAATGACTTTGTAAATTCAACGACTGATATACTTAGAACAGTTCAACCATCTATATTGCCAATAAGCAAACAAAAGAAACCAACTAAAAAGGTATTATTTCTGAAATAAATATGATGGAAAATCATGTATTGAATGCATTACTGAAACTTATTTCTTTTTTTGTTATCACTTACAAATGGAGAGAATGGTGAAACAAGACAGATTGTCAAACATCGATGATAAAAACTCAACCACAAGGGTAATCCTCAAACATGTAAAGCTAACTAGTCTTTAAATCAATAACTTATAATTAGAAAAATTATGCTAAATTTATTTTGACCTTATGAAATATCTGTAGTTGAACACTAGCAAGGGAAAACTCTTGAAAATCATTGAAAACAAATACGAAGGCAAACAACAGCAAAAGGAGACAAAATCCAAATTGAAGAAGGCTACTGAGGTGAAAGTTCAATAGAGGGAATCTGGATACAGGCCGCAAAAGGCAAGATACCACCTGAATTACAAAAAGATGAAAATTCTCCACCACACATGCCATCATTCAACTTGCATTTAAGCCAAGCATGAGACCCTTACATAACTCTTCAAAATATAAACATGTGAACTTATACTTCTTAGTTTTTAGGAAGTTGATTGTTAGTGAACCTACTGTTTTGTTATTGATCAAGCTTTTATATTACAGTGCGTTTCAATGATTTTTTTACTAACGAAAAAACATGTGAACTGATTTTTGAAGGAAACATTTGTTATTGATATATTTTTATCTAGCGTGAATCTGTATTTACCTTTCTTTTAACCTGTTTTGACAATTAAGGATAATACACAGTGTTCATGGATATTAGACAGAAAAACATAAATGTATTTGGAATTGATTCCATCAAATCAATTTGAAACCAATAATTTATGTAGTGTAACACTTTAACTATTCATTATGAGGAACTTTAATAATAATTCTGAGTAAGTCTTACTCTTGCCTTAATGTGGACGATTGAAGGGATTTGTAACCCTTATTCATTGAAATACAATGTATTTTATTTAACACTTATGCTCAGACTTAGTTCTTCCATTGTTTCCTGTAATGTAATTACAGTGTATTTTAAGCAATATCTTTTCAAATTCTTACAGCTAACTTCTAAATCAAACATTGACCATAAGTGATACTATGTAGGAGATTTCCAACCAAAATGACATACAGATGTACAAATATATGAGTTGCTGCCAAATTGTTCTATTACCAATAATATAATAACTGAAATACTGTGTATTGATAACGCACAAACCTAAACTACCAGACTGAAATACCACCAAACTGTTGTACCTCAATATAACCAACAAATTGTAGCTATAAAATGACACAAACCCTAAACTACAAACAAGAACTGACTGTTGTAGACCTTAAATGACATTTTAAACTAGACAATAGAAATTTAAATAACTTAACATCGAAGAGGTTCTTTACATGTCCTACAATTGTGACCTCTGTCACCACACCTAGTACAACGAATAGTTCATTTCTTTTCTAAGCAAGAAGGAATCCTTTTTTTTTTCGGTCTGCCAATTGGACGTTTAACTTGGGGCGGAAGGAGTCCATCCTCTCCAACTGGATGCATATCTCTAATCTGATCTACATTACCAATCAGACGTGTTTCTTACATATAGAGCATAACTAAATTAGAAACATGATAGAATTTATCATTGTACCTATGCAAATCAAGATTCCTATTAGACAACGCTACGCATGCATGGGAACAAGGTATCATATAAAGGTCCCATTGACGACATGAGCACGTTTGATCCAAAATATTTACAACTAACTTGTCCTTACGGTGATGAATCTCAAATTCATGTTGGTTAATAGGCTATATTTACAAAATAATTTAAACAATGTAAGATCACAAATAATGACTTATATAATGGAAACATATAATATTGCAACCCACACCATTTACATTCATTGCTCGACTATCTCTTAATGCTACTCGAATAACATCCTCTGCATATATAGAGAGTTCTGTGCGATGGAAACTCCATTTAGTACGTCGTTCATAAAACCATCTATGAACAAAAGAACGAATAGTTTCAAGGTGGCTAATTATAGGTAATTCACGTGCTTCTTTCAAGGTGTTATTCATACTTTCAGATATATTTGTACTCATAAATGAGTACCTTTTTCTCCTAAAGAACGTCCTAGCCTACCGACATCTTCCAACCTCCTCTAACTCATGCCTAATAGATTGAGAGAGTTCATCAAGTTGTCTCATGTAGTACTCGTACTCCAAAGGTGTATATGCTCTTGCACATTTGTGGAAAATGTCCTCCATTGGAAGAGACTTGTGGTTTTTCTTAAGATTCTTAAACAGGTGGAATGGACATAACCCAAGTTCAGCTGATTCATACACAACATTAAAACCATTCTCTATACTTTTATGTGCATCAGAAACAATTACTAGATCATTGTGTTCCCCAAATGCAACTTTCAGATTACGAAAAAACCAAGTTCATGACTGATCATTCTCTGAATCAACAACAGCAAATGCAAGAGAGACAATCTGAGAATTACGATCGAGAGTACATGCAGACATTAAGGTACCCAAGTATTTATTTTTCAAGGTTGCACCATCAACAGAAATTATTGGCAAACAATAATTTCATGCATCTATTGAAGCAGCAAAAGCTATAAAATAATACATAAACCTTCCATCATCATCTGCTTCTTTTGTTGTATATGTTCCTGTCAATAATTAGATTTATTAGAAACACATTCTATGTAGTGGATGTATTAAATTGAAATTGAATTTCTGAATTAGACTGTAATTGATGAAGTACGAACCAGGATTGTTGTGAATTAGTGCAGAGAAAAATGATGACAGCATAGCATACGAAGCCTCCGGTGTGCCCCTAATATAATTCAAAGCGATCTTGCGTCCTCTCCAAGCCTTATCATAGCTTACATTTACACCGTGGTGAATTTTTATATACTTAATAATATCAGAAGGGCAACAAGTGTCCTTGACATTCATTTTAAAAAACGATTTGGTGCACTCAACAACAAATCAAGATGTTGCTTGTTTGTGGGCATCTTTAACAATGTCAGCTGCACATTGGTGATTACTAATAAATTTACGAACTATCCAGACATTACTCTTCTTGAAAACAGAGGCACGCAAATACCAATTCCATGTCACATCCTTACATCGAATTTCAAAAGATGTATTATTCGATCTAACTGTAGTGAGTTCAAAAATATTGTTGACTGCAAGAAAATAAATGGATTTCTTTAATACATCTTTACTTCTAAACATTAAGCCTACATTGATCAAAATCTCTGCATGAGATGATTCAAATGTATCAAAGTCAATTATTCCACCATCCCAATTTGAATGCTTGGATGAATTTCGAGATTTGGATACATTACTGTTAACAAATACTGTATTTGAAGATGAACCAACAGATAAAGAATCAACAACAACCAATAAATCATTATCATGGATTTTAGATAGTAACAAAATAAGCCAAGAAACGTCTTTATCTTCCACAATTTGTATAAGATCTGCACTACTGCATCCATCTCAATAAACTGTCAAAAAAGTGACAGAATGACTCAAAGATGGAAACAATTTGCCTTGAATACAATCGACAAATTTTTGAAAAGCTGAAGAAGCAATAGGGACATACAAGTCAACAACACGATAGTCATGATATTTCGATGTCTCTACCCAATTACCATCAAATACAACTGTGACTCTCTGTAAAGCTGTAACATCCCAAATTTTTTAAGGTAAATGGTAATTTTATAATATGATTTATCTTATTATTTTTGGTAAAGTTATATTTTTGGGTTATTTTTGGAAAGAATAAAATAATAGAGGTTATAATAATATTGGTTACATTATTATCTTTAGTTTATTTAAACACATTGGGATTAGGGCAACCCATCTCCTCCAAATCCCTTCCTCTTGCAAAGAAAACCCTAAGTTAC
>JBBPDJ010024744.1:0-20564 GCA_037974625.1 Cucumis cinereus | reverse complement strand
AGATCTTCAATTTCCAAGAGGAAAGAAGAAGACCAAAAAACAACCTACGAAAGGGAGTGCAAAGATTTGTTGGAATAAAGTTTCTTCCTTTTTTGAGCTATCAGATTGGAAAAATCTTCATGTCAGACATTGTCTTGATGTGATGTACATTGAAAAAAATGTTTGCATGAATATAGTGGGTACACTTCTTGATATTCTGGGAAAAAGTAAGGATGGTTTGAATGCTAGACGTGATTTAGTCCATTTGAAAATTCGACCAAAGCTTGCACCTGTTAGCGGTGAAAAAAAAATCTTCATTCCTCCTGCTTGTTACACTATTACAAGGGAAGAAAAACGTTGTGTATTAAAGACATTATCAGAAGTGAAGGTTCCTGAAGGTTATTCTTCCAACATCAGAAACCTTGTGTCAATGACTGATCTGAAATTGAATGGTTTAAAATCTCATGACTGTCACGTTCTATTACAACAGTTGTTTCCCATTGCGATAAGATCTGTGCTCTCAAAACATGTTCGTTATGCTATAACTCGATTGTGTATCTTTTTCAAGCTCAGATGCTATAAAGTTGTAGATATGCAACAATTAAAAAAATGCAAGAAGATATTGTGGTGACCATGTGTTTGCTTGAGAAATATTTTCCTCCTTTATTTTTCACCATAATGATGCATCTCACAGTGCACATTGTTAGCAAAGTCAAACTTTGTGGGCCTATATATCTACGTTGGATGTATCCATTTGAAAGGTACATGAAAGTTCTCAAAGGCTATGTGAGAAATAGACATCGTCCAGAGGGTTGTATTGCAGAAAGTTATATAGTAGAAGAAGCTGCTGAGTTCTGTTCAGACTTTCTATCTGGGGTGGATCCTATTGGGTTTGGCATTGACAGATCGGATGCATCTCATGACAATTCAAGCGTAGGTAGACCATTGTCTATCGGAGTTTCTTTCAAACCTGAACAAGATCTTTTATACTAAGCTCATCGATATTTTTTGGAAAATACAATTGATGTGCAACCGTATATAGAGTGAGCTTCTATTATGTTTTCTATTACGTTTTCATTTGAATTATATGTTAATCATCTAACCATATATTACAATGTTCCAATGTTGAAGGAAACATAAGACAATATTGCAACTGAAATACCCAAATAAAGTGGTGAATAAAAAATGGGTTGAAGATGAACACAATCGAAATTTCATATCTTGGTTAAGAGAAGAGGTAAACGGTGACACAATGTTCATGTTTGTATGATATTCACCTTAATTATATATATATATATATATATATATATTGTGGTTTTTTTAATTATGTTAATCTACTTATCATTGTCGATGCCATAAGAGATTGAGATGGAAAAAGTTGATGTTTTCGATAACTTGAGGTGGATTGCTAACGACCCTCATCCTATAATGGTTAGATATAACAGTTATGCCGTTAATGGATGTCGATATCACACGAAGTCTTATGATAAGGATCGTAGTGTTCAAAATAGTGGAGTTAGTCTAGTGGCGAAAACGATGCAAATGTCAAGTTCAAAAGATAAAAACCCTATAATTAAAGACATGTCCTTTTACGGAGTGATACAAGACATATGTGAACTTAATTATAATACGTTTAATGTTGTGGTATTTAAATATGATTGAGTTGAGAACAATAATAGTATGAAAATGGATGACCTAGGCTTTGTGTTAGTTTATTTGAATAGGTTAGGTCACAAGTTCGATTCATTTATAATGGTGACCCAAGCTACCCAAGTGTTCTATGTTGATGACCCAAGTGATGCGAGATTGTCAATCGTGCTTTCTCCACCACAAAGAGACTTTGAGGATCAATGTAATGTTGACGAGCTTGGAGATACCATATTAAACAATGAAGGAGTACCCAATGATATGTCAAATATTGGTGGAAGTAATGATTTGGATGAGAATATCTTAACATAGGTACGTTCAGACGGGGAAGGCACATGAATTCCTAAATAACAAATATTGGGTGTGTTCTAAAATCATAATATAATCTACTTATTATCCTCATATGTTAATGTTGCTTTTGTATACACTTATATTGTCTAACTTATCTTTTATTTTTTTGGGTGATAGGATATTTGTGTATCACATAAAGCCGACATTACCTAAAGACGAAAAAAAGGAGGTTGGTTTGGTTGTGAGTGGAACTGATAAGACGAAGAAGAGTAAAAAAATAAGAATGCGGGGACCTACAGTTATGTTTGACGTTACAAGGGTGCGAAGTGCGGGCAAAAGAAAACTAGTGGAATACAATGAGGATGGAGTACCTATTAGAGAAAATGGGTCGAAACTAAACTCCTTCATTGAGTCTTGTGTACACTACCACATTCCAATTACATATGCATCTTGGATACACGTGCCAGTTGAATTAAAGGAGGAGATCTATAACATCGTAGATGTAGATTTGCTTTATCTTATTTACTTTGTTTTACAATTTCACTGATGATTTATTATTTCAATGCCTTCAGGCTGCCTTTATTATCGACAGTAGATTGAAGAAGAACGTACTTAAAATTGCAGGAACAACATTTCGGCAATTTAAGCATTGGTTGACATCGAGACATATATTGCCATTCAAGAATGAAGTGGACAAGTTGAGTCGACCACCAGAGATGTATTCCTACGTTAACCAACAACATTGGGAGGAATTTGTTCGATCTAAACTTTGTCCACAGTTTGCGGTAACACATTGTTTTCATTTTTTGGGTTACATCATCGTTTGTATAATTTACTGATGAATTGTTAAATATGTTTAGAACAAAAGAAAGGAACAACAGGAGAGATGACAAAAAAATAAGTACAACCATCGACTGTCTAGAACAAGTTATGTGAACCATCATGAGCGACTAATAAGAATTAGTTTTACTTTCATTAATCTTATAACCTTTTAATGATTCTAATTATATGTATAATGAAATGTAGAAAAAAGTACCTTTGCGAGAAGAATGTCTTGACCGAGTTAGCATGTGGAAGATGGCTCGGGCTGACAAGAAGGGCGAGATGTTGTTTATCGGATTTAAGTCGACTAAACTTTTATACAATATGTTATGCTTAATTATGACTAATGAATCTGATTTGACATTTATTAGGATGAGATCTCAAGGACGTCTAATCCAACTTCCATCAAAACATCGTCTCCAAACGATGCTTTGATACAAGCATTGGATACAAAAGAGCACGATGGACGTGTACGTGGAGTTGGCAGATTTGTCACCACAACCACTTACTTCCACGTAGCAAAATACTCCAAGGTAAGGATTGAACAATTTGTGGAGCTTAGTCAAGAGAATGAGAAACTACGTTCAAGAGTTCGAGAACTAGAAGACATTCATAGAGCACAATCTACACCGACATCTGCACATGGATCTTGCTAAAAACCAAGATTGGAGTACGAGATTGAATGCGACAATAATGTGACAAAGAAGGATAATAAAAAGCTGAAGAATAAGGTGGTTAAAGAAGAAGTAGATGTGATCTTATTAATGATGATCGTGAGGATGGGAAGGAATTGACCAAAATTGACCAACGGTTGCACTGTGAGGTAATTACTTAAGCTTTTGTCAATTTTTATAAGCACTGCTTGTTGTATACGGATGGCCTTCTTGATGATCTTTCATATGTGAACTTCTAAGGTTGCTAAGGGAGCAGAGGTTGTTTGTGAATCGTCGATTAAGATGCCACTACCTTTGAGGACATTAGTTAGGTATGCTGAAAAGGTAATGGAGAAGGATTCTAGAATTCGTTACGAACTTCCAGAAAAGGTATTTGGTATAGGTAGAAAGTGTTGTGTCCTGCGGGAAGATGTTATTGACTTTTGTAATATGAGAGAAGTCAGGACTTTCACATTGGTGGCGTACACGGCGTAAGTAATATAATGTTTTACTTTCATGATTTCTTAAATCTTAGCTTAGACGTAACTTTCTTGTTTATTGACCTTTCAACTCTTTTAGATACTTACAAACAAAAGATGTTTCAAACTACGTCTTCGTTGTCTGTCCCTGATATCCGTTGGACACAGCACCTAGGAAGTTAGGTCTCGCAATTTGTATAGCAGATTAATGGCTTCAAATGAAAACCAACTAGTTCTAGCTCCATTTAATCCAGGGTAAGTAATAACCTTAGTTATCAATATGTATTTAATTTATTGGATATATAATAGTGAATTTCTCAATTCTTGTCTTCTATGTAGTGGTCATTGGGCACTTCTGGCTATCAACGCGTACGATGAGACAATCTATTATGTGGACTCACTCCGAACAACATCTAGAGTAGATATTAGATATGTAATAGACACGTAAGTTAAGTTCTTTCATATCTTGTTTTAACTATTTTAAAGCATACTTTATTTTAAAGTGTACGCAGTTTTTTCTTGGAAATAGGGCTATTGCAATCTTTCGATCCCAAAAGAATATGAAAAAAGGCCGAAAACAACCAGTATGGAAAACCATGAAGGCAATTGTAAACAGTATACATATATTCATTATTGATAGTGCATATGAAACATTACTTAAATTTTGGTAATTTTTGTAATACAGTGTCCTTTACAAATCGGAACAACTAAATGTGGCTACTATGTGATGAGATATTTGAAAGATATAGTCAACAGCGGGAGCATAGTAGTCACAGACTCGGTATGTTAAATTATTGAGTTCAAATATAGAATTATATTAACCAAGTAGTAACTTCAATATTTTGGGCTTTATATATATTAGATTGATACAAGGACGTCTTACAGTCAATTCTAGTTGGATGAAGTGCGTATAGAGCTGGCTGATTTTCTGGGTGGCTACATGTGATACGGTGCTACATATGTTGTACATTTTATGTTCGATTTTTAGTTTTCCCTATAGAGTCCAACTCTTATGGAATAAGTTGTTGATATGATTTGTTTTTTGGGCTAGGCACTTCTTTTGTTCATATATTGGATATTTTGGTAGGTAATTATAGTAGTAAAGGATCAGAAAAACATTGTAAGCAAAACTTTGATTAATTTTGGATTACTAGACGATTGAAAACCGTTAAGTAATCCCTTACTTTACAGTTTTTCACTGTCAAGTAAACTCGTTTCTGTAGTAGTGCAATGCTCTTGGGCTTGAGGCACTTTGATACAGCGTTGCGACACTGAAAACGACGTCAAAGTTCCTTTAATTACCATTTTACCATCTGATCTTTGTTTGGCCCATTTTCGCTCGTTGTATATTGGAATTAAGTCGTTTTTTCTGCGTTGGACTCCTTGGCTTCTCTAAATCATAATTTCTTATAAAATAAGAGAAATGATACATAAGTGTACCTATCCTAGGAGTTTTAACCTAGCAAACCCAGTTCATTTATGGTGTTATCAAACATCCCTAACTTTAGCTCTTGCTCGTCCCGTGCTAAAAAAAAATATGAAATCATACACTCAAGCATCAAGCAAGAAAAGTCATGTATCATTACAAGAATTAAAGTCATTCAATCATGCATAGTATGTCAATATTCTCAAAAGTTGCTAAGTACAAAACTAAGTTTTAGCAATTCTTCTAGGCTTAAGCTTGCAATCATTTAAACATTCAAAGAGACAAAAACTCAATTGAGAACCATTCTAAAATTATTTTGTTCAAGTAAAATCATGCATAACTGGATGCAAGGCCTCATTATTTTGACTCACTAAGCAGGGTCAAAAGGGTTAATGAACTTTAAATTTGTTTTCCCCCTACTGTGGTTTTAAAAAGATTTCTCCTTACATCAAGGCCCTCGAATAAACCGTCAAGCTAAAGAGAAAATATTAGACTTAGAGATGCACTTGTTACTAAGTAAAAAGGGAAGTTGCCCCTAGAAGTTCATACCACATTAACATCGGACAACGCTTACTGCTCAAGGGGAGATAACTAACCCTTAAATCTAAACGTGCAATCACTCATTTTTCTTTCCTATTTGAGCTTTTGTTTCTCCTCATCATTTTTCTATGCTCAAGCCTCACCTTTTTCTAAGCAAGCATTTGCTTTGCTTTGCCACTTTTTTCTTTCTTTGGTGTTGTTTCTTTTTCTTTCTTTCGCTAGCAAGTTTTTGATTTGCTTCCATTTTTTTCGGTTTGGCTTTTTTCTATTCTAAGATTCACCTAATAGACAAGATGGAATAATCAACATTTAGAGGTGACAACAAAATATAAGTACTACTACCCTTTTTTAAATGATCGACGGTTCAATATGACTTGTTGAAGTATTAAAAAATGCATAATATAATAAGAGAGAAGATTTTTAAAATGGGCTCAAAATTGTGAGTTCCTTTTTCCTACTTAAAATCATGCAAGCTAAGACAAGAAAAGTATATCATCAACCATCATGGTAAAGAACTAAGCAACAAGAGAGAACATTCATGCAACTTTTTTCTTCTTAATCATGCATTCAGTCATTCATATCAAACAAACTTTGCATTCATGCATTCAACCATCATTAAAACTACAAATCCAATCTGATGATCAAGGGCTATCCTGACATGCATGAATTCATCATAAAAGAAAGACTCAATTTAGCATATAAGAAGCGAGAAGATTTTAAAATTTGGCAAAAAAATGCACAAAATATGCAAGCATGTAATGTAGATGCACTACTATAGAAAAGGGTTTACTTGACAGTGAAAAACTGTCAAGTAAGGGATTACATTACAGTTTAAATCTGTCAAGTGATCTAATGTCAAGAATAAGCATTTTTTTCTTGACAGTACAAAACTGTAAAAAATAAGAGTTTGCTTGACATGTATCCACTGTCAAGAGTAACGTTTTACTTGACAATTTTTCACTATCAAGCAATCAGTGTCAAGAATAAGGTACAGTTCAATTTTGACAGTTTTCAATTGTCAAGAATTCATTACTCTTGACTATTTATCACGGTCAAGTATGATATAATTTTTGACACTTTACAACTGTCAAGTTTTAGACTATACTTGAGAGTGTTTCACAGTCAAGTTAATTTTGTAATTTTTTTAAAAAATTTAATATTTATTCTACCTGGTATTTGCACTTGTTTTGTCTCTGTTTTGCACCTGTATTTGCAGTCCTAAATATGTATATATACAATGTAAAGATAATAACCAAAAGCATACATTCATTGCATTTTACATATCCAACGCTTGAATCAAATTGAGAAAGTACATAACTAAACTTTAAATTTTGGATATAGTACTCTACTACACAGAAGAACAAATGTAATGTAATATACATAACCAAAATCTATCCTTGCCATGAATATATACCTACAAATCATATCCAATATTTATATGAACAAAAGAAGTGTCAAGTCCAAAAAAAACATATCATATCAACAACCTATCCCATAAGAGTTTGATTCCATAGGGAAAACTAAAAATCGAACCTAAAATGTACAACATGTAGTACCGTATCACATCTGGCGACCCTGAAAATCAGGTAGCTCTATACGTACTTCATCGAACTGGAATTGATTATAAGTCAACATGTCCCAAGCATTGAGGAGCTGACCAGATTGCATTCGAAGAATTAGAATCCCTGGTGAATAAAGTATTTATCACATGCACTTCTGTAAGCATTTGCAATTGCAACATTAATTGATGATGTGTCCAGCCAAAGATTAGCTCCTTTTTCTACCAAACTGGGAAAAAAATCCAGACATCATTGAAGTAAAGGTATGACCATATGCATGCATGGTGATCATTGCAACATTAAAATTGTAATTTATAACTGAAGCACAAAGGGTATTCTTCGCACAAAATGCAAAATATAGAAAGAATATCATGATTCATTTTGTATTCTTTTTTCGATTTTCATTGCCATGATAGTGAAACTTGCTCATGTAAGTTTCTATATAGTTCACATTCAAACGTAAGGTATGTTCTGTCCAAGTTTCTATATAGTCCATATTCAAATGTAAGCTCTATTTTGTCCATGTTTAATAGTGCTGATACATCTTCCATATAGAAATTAAAATGAGCATGCTAGAATTGTTTAAAAGTAATATAGTAAAACAACCTCCATCCTTAATCTACTTAGAGAAAAAAAAATTAATTAGCTTTACTTACTTTTCAATTTTAGAAATAATGAAATCATATGGTTTTAACTCGACTCCTCCAGTTTCCAAGTGATTCATCACCTCTGATGTGACTTTAAAATTATCTACAAACAGTTCTGCTCCGTCAAGTTCAGCTAGTAAGTATGCATACATAACATGTGATACATCCCTTCCTCTCTGCAAAGGAATAGAAAAATTATATGTAAAATGTTCTACTGAATATAATTCATTTTATAGAAACAGAAAAAAAAAAGTGGAATCACATTCTTTGAGTTATCCTAGCTTGAAAGTGAGAAGTTAGAAGAAAAACAACGAAAACAATTAAGGATAACAACAAAGTTTGCGGCTAGTATTTTGAAAAGATATAAAAATACCAGCTTCAGTTAATTTAAAATAAACAAATAAGATAGAACTTTACCAAGTTCAACATCCAAACAATTTCATTGAGCATAGATATAATGATTCTTTCTATATTTCATCCACGAGATTGTAATCATAAAGGAAAACCAACTTGTGATTCTTCCTAGAAATGGTCTCTTTCAAATCTTTTGCAGCATCGGCAGAAAACGAAAACTGCTCCCTTCATGAAATCAATAGGTGGCATTAGATAGAGGAAGGAGTACACAAAGCGTTAAGATTAAATGGTTATAGAATTGAAAAAATATCAAAACAAAGTAAGATTTGGAAAAAATAACAGGGGAAATCATCTTAAGAGAATGCAAAAGGATAATTGATCACAGGATCAATTCCAAATACACCACCAGGAGCTAGAAAATCAGCTAGCCATTCACTTGGGGTGGGCACTCCATGATTTCCAGCTCTCATGAGAGTCCAACAAGAGTTTCGGCCACTCGTTTGCACTCATCATAGCAACTTCTCACACCTAAAATCAACAAACACAATATTCAATAAAGTGGAGCTAACTGAGCCATGAACTGTTGGATATTCTTCTTCCATTGCATTTCAAAATCACGATTCACATTGTTACACATGAAACTACTACATAAATTCACATCAGTTTGAATTTATTGTTGTTTTAGAACGAACAAAAGAACCCAGCTCCTCCAGTCACCAAAATCTCATATTCCATCAATTTGACGACCAGATCTAAATCTAACAGAAGCGAATAGTTCTTATAAAAAAATTGAAAATTGATGAATGATATATGCAATGAATGAATGGGTGATAAGTTGTAACAAAATTGTAGTGACTTTTTTTCCTTAAAAGTAGTAGTGAGTAATGAGAACTTATAATTAACAATAATAAACAATGCCATACCATTTTTTCAAGATTTATAGACCATATCAGCAACAACCACTTTAACATGTTCACTGTTATTCTCAAGAATTGGTTCCGACTTTAGGAATTGTGGCACATTATCGTTTTGCAATATCAAATTCAAAGTTTAAAACTATCAACTGTAATTTTCAGAAAGCAAAAATAAGAAATGAATACAAAATACCAAAAACAAAACACTATGATACCCATAAAAAAGAAAAAAAATGAACTTAAAATAACGAATTTGAGCATCATGTCATGCAAACGCATCAATGGTAGGTGAAAGAAAGAGTTTGACATTGATTTTCACATACTTTAAACCTATCATTTGATTTTGCACAAACACGACAGGCACTTGATCTTCCTTGAGTCCAAAATATTGTTAATATAAATCAAGAAGGTGGTATTAAACATGTGAGCCATGATGGAGAACAAGATAAACAACTAAAACAAACACACAAAACAAAAAATAATACGAACGTTTAGGGCAGCTTAACTGGATTTGTTGTCTCCAATTAGGAAACTTATTCCCTTTTCTTTGTACTATTCAGCTACTTCACGGTACTTAAATTTCAAAGAATCTGCAACCTCAGTAGTATTGTTCAGAAAAAATGTAGCCTACACAACAAAACAGAAAAATATTTATCAAACCTCATTACTTTATCCATGGAAAATATTCATTTTGAATCCACGGAAAATAAAATCCAAAGTTTTTTGCATGAAAGATAACAATGAAATTAAGATCATTATAGTGTTATATAATTGAAAAGTTTAGCTTTTACGTACAAGGGTGATTTAAGAGAGGCAATTGACATGAACTAGATAAAAGTAAGACATTCATTTATTGAACAACAGAAAAGCAAGCTGGGAAAGTTAGTGCACAATTAGCTGAATACAGAGAATGGAAACGATTCTTCAACTAAAAAGAACAATTCTCACAACGTATCCTGTCACGTTACCTTATCATTAGAACTGGAAAAGAAAAACCATTCTCCATGAAACCAAGTTCATATCACTCCTTTTTCAAAAATTCTGTATGAGAAACTGTACAATACATGAAAAGTTGAAGATAGATTCAGCAACCCATCCCTTGAGGCCTTCTTTACCCATCACAGTCCAAATTTTCGTAAAGTCTAACCAATCAATCTTTCTGTTATTCATCTTTCATTGTTATCAAATAAAAAAAAAAATACATGAGAACAATAGAAAAAAGAATACATTAGAAATATTTCTTATGAATAGAACAAAATGAAACCTAAAAGGTATTACAAAAAGTTTTACACATAGACCTAAGGAAAGGTGTAACCACACCTCAACGTAAGGTCACTATGGAAAAATCATGTTATAATATCCAAATCACAGCAAAAGTAGACTTGGAATAACTTTTCCTTATTTAACCAATTAATCTTTCTGACATTCATCTTTCCATTCCTGTAAAAAAAAAATTCATAAGCTTTTAAGTGTAAAAGAAAATTTGGAAGGTTAGAATAGTAGGATTAGAACTTGGGGTGACTAGGTCAAATACAAGACTATTGCATCTCTCGAAGACAAGTGTAGTAAGATGCAGTCTGATGTGGTTGAGTTGAAGGCGATGGTATCTTTTTTACTAAAGGAGAAGGTAACATTCTTTATTAACTCTTTGTTAGTCATTCAAAGTTATTGTTTCAAAATCTAATCTTTAATGCTATCGCTTCAATATATAAGTTGGACAAATAAAATTCTACTAATGCCACTAATGCGATCCACCAACACATGTTTCAAATCAAGTTGCCAATTCTTCACCGATAAATTTATCTTCCACACACTATATTTAATATTTCTATTCATATTGTAATCAAAGTTATTGAGAATTTAACATTCTGGCTTCTTTTTTTTTTTTTCTTTTTTTTTTTTTATTGAGAAAGACTGTTACAATCAATGCTCTCCATAAGTGCATGCTTATAGATTGGTCTGACTTTGAAAAAGTGATTGCTGAAAGAAGATGGTCTTCTAATGATCCAAAAACACTAGTTCATTATATCCTGCTTGCTCCTAATTCAGTGCACGTATGGGTTGATACAGTAAAGAAGCCTGATTCATTTTTTGTCGCGTGGTTTTTTTTTTTGTTTTTCTTTTTTGGATTATAGGTGCTCAATATTTTATGGGATTGTGTGAATTTTGAACTAAATGTGATCTTGTATCTATCTTAAGCATTTAGTTGTTGCTTAACTTAACTCTTGGTATTAATATGTAATATTTAATTTTTCAATGCTAAGAAAAATATTATGAATATAAAGTATAACAATTTTTTCAATGCTATAAAATATAAAAATATGTTGAATGTAATTTCATACCACTTTCCATAACGTTGAAAATGTACACTATGCTAAGTTTTTTTTAATAACATCACGTATGACATTGAGAAATAGGCCATCAAAAGCTTACAATAGCGAGTTTACATGCTATATAAAAAGTATTATAATATAGTTTAATAGCGTATGTTTCCCGCTATTGTTAACTTAATAATATTGAAATCACAACATTTGTTAACATATTAAAAACACTATAAATCGTTTTCATAACGATTACTACATGCTTTAAAAAAACGTTAGGAAGAAACAACCATAGAGTGTCCTGTCAGACATTATGATTTGTTACCATAGCATGATAATTTTGCAATTAAAAATGGTCTTTTTACAATACTTTTTTACGGTGAAAAATATGTTATAGAAAGTGTAGGACTTTTAATATCGCCTATGACAGTGCCCACATAAATGCTATTGAAGACTCACAGTAACGTTTTTCGTTTGCTATCATATGTAATATTTGTTGTACTGTCTTTTATCCACTTACAAAAAAACTACCAGCAAAAAACTAAATGAATAATTAAGTTTTACACAAAATTTTAGTTGAAAAAACTAGTTGGAAATTAATAGTTAAAGAATGTACATAGTTAAAATAACTTTGTCAGACGGTCATGCTACTCTGCTTCTAATAGCATCCTCGATCTAACATCCCAAATTTTAAGGTAATTTGTAATTTTTTTATTAATTATCTTATTAAATGTTGGTAATTTTAATTTGAGTTGTTTGTTTTGGATCTAAATTTGAGAGAAATTTTTGGATTTATTATGTTGTGGTTTTTGTTTTATATGTGGTTGGAGAAAGAAAAAGAAAAGATGTTTTAATGAGGAGAGAGGGGAATGGGGAGTTTTAATGGAGAAAGAGAAAAAGGTAGATTTGGAAAAAAAAATAAAAAGAAATATAAATGATGATAATAATAATATTTTATTATTATTATTATTTATTTATTAAGACACCTTGGAATTCGTGCAACTCATCTTCTTGCCAAAATTAATCCTTCTCTTCTTGCAAAAACCCCAGCCGTCACACGTCACCGCCACCCAGCTCCTCCATTGTCGCCGCAGCCACGGCACGGAGCTTCGTCGAAGTCAGTCGATCGCACCCACGCCGTCCGTCGGAGTCACCAGCCGTGAAGGACGCCAAGGCAAGAAGCCGTAGCGAAGCCACGCGTCACGCCTTCTATCGAGCAGCCAACCATCTCCTCGTCGAAGCCATGCACCGCTCGAACGCTCGGCCGACGCCAGTGCCTCGCCTTGCCATCAGTTTCGCGGCCCGATCCTCTCCGTTCGCGCCGAGCTAGGCCATCGATCACCACGTCGCGCCAAATGCGCCACTCCGATTCGCTTTGCGTCGCAGCCGACGCCTCCATTCGTCGAGCTGTCGTCGTGCCTCCTCCACTCGCATCGCCGAGTT
The DNA here is from genome assembly GCA_037974625.1 of Cucumis cinereus. Classification (NCBI taxonomy): domain Eukaryota; kingdom Viridiplantae; phylum Streptophyta; class Magnoliopsida; order Cucurbitales; family Cucurbitaceae; genus Cucumis; species Cucumis cinereus. The sequence goes on along the minus strand of JBBPDJ010024744.1, from coordinate 7,489 downwards.
TCGAGCTGTTTCCTGTCCGTGCACCAGTCCGCAAGCCAAGCCGCTTGCGACGTCCAGATCTGGAAGTCGCGTCGCTCGGACCTGCAAGCTGCCTCCTCGTGTCAGATCTCCGTCCCAAGCCGAGTCGGCCTCCACTGCGTGCTGCACCGTTTCCCCGTTACCGTTGCCTAGATCCGAAAGCCGAGCCGCTTGCGACGTTCGGGACTGCAAGTGGAGCCGAGCCGCCAAGCCGAACCGTCGAGCCGTGTTCTGTCACTGCTTGTCTCTGCTGCCACTACTCGTTGTTGGTTTGTTGGTAAGTTCGGAAGTGGCTAGTGATGGTTGGAATTGCTTAATATCTCTTTTGGGAAGAAAGTATTAATTAAAGTTCTTGTGTGTTTAGAATCAATTGGAGAATTTTTCGTCTAAGGGAATTCTTGTAATTTGAGGTAAGGATTACTTCTACCGAATCTGCACCTTTGGCGTATAAGATGTGTAAGATGATTTCTGTGCCTGCTTTAAGGTATTCGCTTTGGGTTTATCTGGTTTATAAACCTGTATGGATTATGCATGATTGTTTTACCGTTTACCTGTGTTATATGCTGCATGAGATATGTTTGGCTATTGTGATCACAATACTTGTACTGGATTTAATTGGATACGGTTTCTGTTAATTTACCTAATGATTTTGTACTTGGTGGAAAACGATAGGTCAGTTTTCAAGTCGTACGGCGACTTGATTCTGACTAACGAGTGACCAGCCTGTGTGGCGTATCGTCGACTAGCCTGTGTGGCGTATTGTCCACAAGCTTGTGTGGCACATCGTCATTGAAGGTCGTGAAGGGGGTCTGTACGAGTCCTATTCTGACGCTCGTTCTAAGGGCAAGCCCATGTGGCGATTTGCTGTGACAGGGTCGTGAAGGGGGTCTGTACAAGGCCTATTCCGACATATTTGTCAGTACTCAACCACCCGATTGTGTGTCGTAAAGTACAAGCCATTAGGAGAAGTTAACGATCACGCAGTGGCGTCTGTAGTGGTTTTCCTTACTGGGTATTTTTATACTCATTCCTTTATATGTTTTATTTCAGGCAAAGGTAAGAATGGACCGACGAGAAGCAAGTAGAACCAGTGACCATATCAGGAGAGACTGGGAGACCTATTTGCTTCCGCGTACGGTTAGTTGGCATTTGTTTTCTTTAAGAGTAAACTTTTTGTTGGAATTATTTGTAATGATTTTGGTTTAGAAAATTATTTTAGGGATCCCGTCTAGGTTCATTTCTTATATTTTTCATTATTTGATTGATTAAACATTTGAAAACCTTTTATTATTTTATTTGGATTAAATTAAAGTATTTGTTTTATTTTGTCTTCATCTTTTAAAATGGATTTAATGATTTTACTTAAGTAACGACCTTGGGTTAAGGTTGAGAACCCGGGGCGTTACAGTTGGTATCAGAGCCTAAGTTTTTAGGTTCTGTAGACTACTTACGATGTAAGTTATGGTTTTGGTCCCTATGGTCACTATGGTTCACTTCTTCTCGCCAGGTACGTTTTCTTGAGTAAGCTTTTAGTTATGCATAAATATTGCCTGTTAAACTAGAAATTTTATGGATAATGGATAGATCTCGTACTTATGACATGGTGATGATTTTAGAAGAATGTCACCGCGTCGGGGTACTAGAAGAGGTGGACGAGGTGGATAGGGTAGACGAGGAGCAGGTCGAGGTCAACCTGCCCAACCAACTGTTGACCCCGTCGCACCTGTTACACAAGCCAACCTAACTGCACTGACGGCTCAGTTAGGGCAATCTATTGCAACGATCGTTGCGGCAACTTTAGCATAGTTTCAGTCGGCCGCACCTTTTCCCGATCAGACTGCACAAGTAGTACCAGATGGCCTGCCAGATCGTATGTCAGCAAAGGCAAAGCACCTGAGAGATTTTTGGAGGTATGATCCTGCAACGTTTGATGGGTCACTGAAAGATCCCTCGGCAGTAGAGTTATGGCTAACATCAATTGAGCACATCTTTCGATATATGAACTGCCCAAACAATTAGAAGATCCAATGTGCAGGTTTATGCTCAGGGACTAGGCCATTGTCTGGTGGAAGTCTGTTGAGAGGAGATTGGGCGGAAACCCCCGCGAGATTACTTGGGAGCAGTTTAAGGCGTGCTTCTATGAGAAGTTCTTCTCTGCTAACCATCGAGACACTAAGTGTCAAGAATTCTTAAATCTGAAGCAAGGGCAGATGTCAGTGGAGGATTATATCAGCAATTCGACATGTTGTCCCGTTTTGCTCTAGAATTGGTCGCAACTGAGGCGGCCTGTACTGAGAGGTTTCTGAGAGGCCTGAGGAGGGACGTCTGTAGTTTTGTCAGATCGTTAAATCTTTCCACGCAGGCAGAAGCCCTGCGTCATGCTATTAATGCCTGTGATCGAGATGAGGAAGTCCCAAGGAAACAATCTGAGAAGGTATTCTCTTTTGGACATAAGAGAAAGGCTGAGAGCAAGACAGCAGATGTTCCGTGGAAGAGTCAAAGGACCGGAGAAGCACAAGGTCACCATCGAGGGCAGTTTACAGGAGCCGGGGCCGCTGGGAGAGAGCCACATCCCTGCCGTAAGTGTCGGAGAAGACATTGGGGTCCATGTTGGGCGCTGGATAAGGTTTGCTTTGCTTGCAAGCAGCCAGGTCACATAGCTGACAAATGCCCTAATAAATCTTTTGACAACCACCAGGAATAAGTCAGGTAGCACATCCCATGGAGGTGGGAACAGGCAGCATGACCGAGTTTTTGCCACCAACCGAGAAGAAGCAGTGGAGATCTGGCAAGGTAGGTGAAGACTTTATGCAGCAAGAGTATTGCTTTGGTAAAGGTTTTATGGCGGAATCAGCATGTGGAAGAAGCCACGTGGGAGCGGGAGGATGACATGAGAGCTCGATACCCAGAGTTGTTCGAGGATTAGAGCTTCCGAAGATAAAAGCTTCTTAAGGAGGGAATACTGTAACATCCCAAATTTTAAGGTAATTTGTAATTTTCTTATTAATTATCTTATTAAATATTGGTAATTTTAATTTGGATTGTTTGTTTTGGATTTAAATTTGAGATAAATTTTTGGATTTATTATGGTGTGGTTTTTGTTTTATGTGTGGTTGGAGAAAGAAAAAGAAAAGGTGTTTTAATGAGGAGAGGGGGGAATGGGGAGTTTGAATGCAGAAAGAGAAAAAGGTAGATTTGGAAAAAAAAATAAAAAGAAATATAAATGATGATAATAATAATGTTATTATTATTATTATTTATTTATTTAGATACCGTGGAATTCGTGCAACTCATCTTCTTCCCCAAATTAATCCTTCTCCTCTTGCAAAAACCCTAGCCATTACACGCCACAGCTGCCAAGCTCCTCCATCCCCACCGCAGCCATGCCAGGGAGCTTTGCCGAGGTCAGCCGCTCGCAGCCACGTCGTCCGTCGCAGTCGTCAACTGTGAAGGATGCAAGCCGAGAAGCCGTAGCGAAGCCGCGCGTCACGCCTTCTATCGAGCAGCCAGTCGTCTCCTCGTCGAAGTCGTGCGCCGCCCAAACGCTCTGCCGATGCTAGCGCCTCGCCCTGTCGTCAGCTTCGCCACCCGCTGCTCTCCGTTCGTGCCGAACCGAGCCATCAATCCCCACGACTCGCCAACCGTGCCCCTACGATTCACTTTGCCGACGCCTCCATTTGCCGAGCTGACGTCGTGCCTCCGCCACTCGTATCCCCCAGTTTCGAGTCGTTTCCCATGCACGCGCCAGTCTGCAAGCCGAGCCGCTTGCGACGTCCAGATCTGGAAGTCGCGCCGCTCAGATCTGCAAGCCGCCTCCTCGTGTCAAATCTGTGTCCCAAGCCGAGCCGATCTCCACCGCGTTCTGCACCGTTTCCTCGTTCGCGCTGCTCAGATTCAAAATTCGAGCCGCTTGCGACGTTCGAGACTGTAAGCCGAGCAGAGCCGCCAAGCCGAGCCATCGAGTCGTGTTCTGTCACTACTTGTCTTCGCTGTCACTGCTCGTTGTTGGTTTGTTGGTAAGTTCGGAAGTGGCTAGTGATGGTTGTAATTGCTTAATATTTCTTTTGGGAAGAAAGTATTAATTGAAGTTCTTGTGTGTTTAGGGTCAATTGGAGACTTTTTTGTTAAGGGAATTCTTATAATTTGAGGTAAGGATTACTTCTATCGAATCTGCGCCTTTGGCGTATAAGGTGTGTAAGATGATTTTTGTGCCTGCTTTAGGGTGTTGGCTTCGAGTTTATCTGGTTTATAAACCTGTATGGATTATGCATGATTGTTTTACCGTTTACCTGTGTTATCTGTTGCATGAGATATGTTTGGCTATTGTGATCACAATACTTGTACTAGATTTAATTGTTACCTAATGATTTTGTACTTGGTGGGCAACGATAGGTCAGTTTTCAAGTCGTATGACAACTTGATTCTGACTAGCCAGTGACCAGCCTGTGTGGCGTATCGTCGACTAGCCTGTGTGGCGTATTGTCCACCAGCCTGTATGGCACATCGTCACTGAAGGTCGTAAAGGGAGTCTGTACAAGGCCTGTTCGAACGTTCGTTCTGAGGACAAGCTCATGTGATGATTTGCTGTGATAGGGTCGTGAAGGGGGTCTGTACAAGGCTTGTTCCGACATATTTGTCAGTACTTAACCAACCGACTATGTGTCGTAAAGTACAAGTCATTAGGGAAAGTTAACAGTCACCTAGTGGAGTCTGTAGTGGTTTTTCTTACTGGGTATTTTTATACTCATTCCTTTCTATGTTTTATTTCAGGCAAAGGTAAGAATGGACCGGCGAGGAGCAAGTAGAATCAGTGACCATATCAGGAGGGATCAGGAGACCTATATGCTTCCGTGTACGGTTATTTGGCATTTGTTTTCTTTCAGAGTAAACTTTTTGTTGGATTTATTTGTAATGATTTTGGTTTAGAAAACTATTTTAGGGATCTCGTCTAGGTTCTTTTTTTATCTTTTCCATTACTTGATTGATTAAACGTTTGAAAATCTTTTATTATTTTATTTAGATTAAATTAAAGTATTTGTTTTGTTTTGTTTTCATCTTTTAAAATGGATTTAATGATTTTACTTAAGTAACGACCTTGACTTAAGGTTCAAAACCCGGGGCGTTACACTCGATGTATGTGATATCTTAATCAGGTCTCCATAAAAATGCATTCGACCTTTTTGAAAAGTCTACCCAAACTCTAACATGATGTGGATCGAGGAGAACATGGTGAACAATAACTTTAAAGTCATTCGAGGACCATCGACCTTCAACAACCACGTCTCTTGTTCCACCCAATATAGCAATTTGCATCCCGTGGAGAGTATTGTTGTTATTAATACTCTTTACCAACAAAGAAATAAAATATGCAATATTAAGCATAATGAGCAAGTTATAAAAAGTTATTTCTACCTAACATAGTTCAATAAAATATAAAAATTAAAACAAAGTATAAGAAATAAACAATAAAGACTTTACCGTAATCGGGTTAGTAGGAACATTGTTAACCATTTGATCAGTTGTAGCGTTAGAAAGTTGCTCACTTCCATTCCCCTTAAGTTAGAAAATAGAAACGTAATGTCTACAAGTTGAACAATTAGAAAGAAAGAATATAAGCCTATGTTAAAGTATGCTATAAAACTCCATGCTTGTGATTTAAGAAGGTTAGATATTAAAGATCTCATTTGAAACATTTCAACCTCCATCTTCTCACACTTTTCTTCAAGCTCTTCATAATGGCGATCTTTTTTAGGCAAAAAAGAAACTTCGACGAGGCGACTCCAAATCCAAGAGGTATTTTCAAATACATAAACTTACTGAGTCTGAAAAAGTAATCGTTTCTGTAATAAGTTTTTTAAGGGTTAGCGTTGCATTGGTACCGAGGCAAGCAAGACAGAGAACCTTTAAAAAATTTGCAGGACTTGAAAATAAGATTGCTAAATCACTTCCGTTTGGCACGAGAGGGAACATTTGTGGGGAGATTCCTCAAAATCTGGCAAGACACGCCTGTAGAAGACTATTGCGGCAAATTTGAGAAGATGATGGCGTTGGTTTCACACCTACAGAAGAGGTTTTGTTAAGGAAGTTTGTAACGAGCTTAGAAGAGTTCATTAAAGATGAGTTAGAGTGTTGGGAATCCATGTCATTAGATGAAGTTATGAAAAAGGCCTAAAAGATAAAAAACTAAAGAATGGCCCTTGAAGAAAGAAAGAAGAAAAAGAAAGAAGGCCCAACCCACCAAGGAAACCCTAAAATGATAGCGACAAAATCTGTAGGGAAACGAAGAAATGGCAATACCCAAAAATACGTACTATCAAAGTCTAACTCAATAGCTGCGACAAATCGACGAGAGCATCCCGAACTACGGTTGACGAATGTGGATTTCAAAATAAAATCACTCCTACAAAATTGACTTTACTTGACACTTTTTTTTTTTACATTACTTGACGGTTTTATAAAAACCATCAAGTAATGTTAAAAACCGTCAAAAATAAATAAAAGAGAAAAAATGAAGAAAATTTTTGAATTTTTTTTAACATACTAGACGGATTTTACTTGTCAAGTATAATTTAATTTTACTTGACGGAATTTACCCGTCAAGTATGTGAATTAAAACAAAGGTGCCCATTTTTTTCTTCACCATTATTTCTAAAAAACAAAAGATCTTCCTCCACTTTCGCGCAAAACCATTTCTTCTCCCCTTTTCGCCCGTGCAGTGTCTTCGCACAAAGCCATTTCTCCATTTCACGACGGTCTTCGATTTTTTTGTTCTTCCATTTCTCCATTTCTCCATTTTTTTGTTCTTCCATTTCTCCATTTCTTCATATCTCCATTTCTCCATTTCAAAACGATTTTTCTTCGCAAAAACCCTCAGACGGTCTCGACAACCCTCACGACGGTCTTCCATTTCTTCCATTTCTTTAATTTTCATTTCCATTTCTTCCATTTCTTTAATTTTCATTTCCATTTCTTCCATTTCTTCAATTTCACGACGGTCGACAACCCACGACGCTCAAAATCGCCAGCAAACGCTCGAAAACCTCACGGTCGCCGCTCATTCTTTTTCCAGGTTTCCAGGTATTGATTTCTTGATATTTAATTTTTTCTTGCAAGCCAAACCTAGATTCTCAATAGATCGAAACTAGTAATTTGGTTGTTTGTACAGCAAAAGAAAAGTAGTTTATGGTTTTTGTTGTACAGAAAAGTAGTTTAGGGTTTTTGTTGTACAGATTTATCTGAATGCAGTTGTGGCGGGCTATAAAAATAATTTTATGTTACCTAATGAAGAACGTTCTCATTCACACAAAATAGGGTCTCTGTAAATATGTAGATTGATGATTAATTTAAAATAATTGGTTATGCTACTAGTTTAATTTTGGAGCCAGATTGTACATCTTCTGTGGATGTTTATTTGAGGATGAGTACAGTACAGCTAGATTGCAGTTGTTTCTAATATCTCCCTTTTAAATTG
>JBBPDJ010024714.1:0-20583 GCA_037974625.1 Cucumis cinereus | reverse complement strand
CAAAGGCATGGATTCAGTAGAAGTATTCCTTACCTCAAGTTTCAGAGTTTTCCTTACTCGAACTAGCCTCCAATCGATCCAACAAACCAACAACGAGCAGTGGCAGCAGAGACAGAAAACGATAGAACACGGCTCGGCTCGGCTCGTGCCGGTGAAAATGGGCTCGCGGACTGGGCGTCGCTCGCGGATCAGCGGATGGAGATCGGTGTCGGCTCGGGCACAACGCGATTCAGATACGTTTGGTTGGACGCGTGGGAAGGAGACAAACGATGCGGCTAGATGGTGTCTCAGCTGGAGCAGATCTGACGCGAGAGATGGACTTCTCGGCTTGTCGCGACGGCGCCAGATCTGGCGCATGGAGTCGTGGGTTTCGGATCCGAACGGAGAAAACGACTAGGCTTCCAGATCCGATGCGAGATGGATGGTGCGCGGCGTTCGGCTCGGATGGAGAGGCGTGCGTGGGCAGATCTGGCGTCGCAGATGGAGCTGGGCGGCTGGGCTCAGCGTAAGGATCGCGAACGGAGAGAAACGGCTTGTGGGTGGAGCTCGGCGTGCTGTGCGGCTGCTGGTGGATGGAGGCGCGAGCGGCTGGGTTTGCGGGTTGAGGAGCGGCGTGCGGCCATGAGCGGATCTGGCTTACGGCCGGGACGCAGCTGCTCGTGGTTGGAGATGGAGCGGCTGGCTACGAACGGGTTGGTGGCTTACGCGGCTTGGTGAGTTTCGGCTGCACAGAAGGTGAAGTGGGGGCGGCTGGGGGTTGAGTTGATGGCGACGGCGGCTTGGCGTGGCGAGGGGCGCGAGCGGCGTCTGGAAGCGTGGGGCGGTGGCGGCGACGGAGAAGCTGGGCGGCAGCGGTTAGGGCGGCGGCTAGGGTTTGATGGTGAAGAAGATGGGATGCCAAAAACCCTAATTTGCTTAATACTTTAAGAGAGAAAGAAATAATAAAATAATATAATATATATTATTTTATTTCCTTTTCCTTTTATTTTCTTCTACAAATAAATTTCCCTTCTTTTTCCTCTTTTAATCCAAATTTTCTCTCTCTTCTTATAAAACCCACCATTCCTCTCTCTCCTCATTAATTCTCGTATCTTTTCACCAACCATAACAAATAAACCACATCAATTAAAATTAAACCCAAAATAAACATCCCAAAATTACAATTTTACCAACAATTAATAAGACAATTAATAATAAAAAATATTACAAATCACCTTAAAAATTTGAGATGTTAGATAAGACAATCAATATTTATCAAAGAAGTAAACAACCCACACATTTTCAATTTTGTCAACCATTCAAACAAATAATATATATTCACAATTTTATATATACACTAACAACAATATTAGAAAACTAAAAATGTAACACCCCAAGGCCAAGATTTGGACTAAAATTTGAAATCTGAATTTGGCAAATGATGGCCCCGACATTCTCCTACGACATGACAACATCATCCTTACTTGTGTTAAGGAATTGTTAGAGTGACATGTATCCTCACAAACCAACACGGGTCTTTTCAGACATCATCCTTACTTGTGTTAAAGACTTGTTAGAGTGAAAGTTGTTCCCACAAATCAACACGGGTCCTTTTAGCATGCTTTGTCCTCACTCACATGCATCCTAGAAAAATTTTCAAGAGGTCACCCAACTTAGAATTCTTCCAATCTAAGTATGCTTAACTTTAGAGTTCCTATGATTGAGCCATCAAAAATGAAGTTGCACCTTGTTGGTATAGGTTGTAACTTTCATTTCTTTTAAACCTTTGTTAACCTTACTTTCATGTCCTCAATATCCATTTCATTCAGATGTTATATCGGCTCATTCATATCCCCCTCCTAACCTTGGGACATTACATTCACACAAGCTTCCACTTGGTTCGACCCCGAACTACATCTTACTAGAAGAGGTTCTATTCTGATACCATCTGTAACGACCTGAGTTTTGGAGAGGGACATGAATTAACCGATATCACATCTGAATGAAAGGGATCCTAAGGACATGAAAGTAAGGTTTAAAAGGCTTAAAAGAAATGAAAGTTACTACCTATACCAACAAGGTCTAACTTCCTTTTCGGTGGCTCAATCACAGTTAAGCGTGCTTAACTTTGAAAATTTTTCTAGGATGCATGTGAGCGAGGACAAAGCATTCTGAAAGGACTCGTGTTGGTGACCTCCTAGGAATTTTCCTAGGATGCATGTGAGTGAGGACAAAGCATCCTGAAAGAACTCGTGTTGGTTTGTGGGGACAACTTTCACTCTAATAAGTCTTTAACACAAGTAAGGATCATATGGATGATGTTGCCACCTAGGCTCGAGCTCTCGGATATCTAATCACGACCTCTTTTAGTCCCATAATCCCCTGACAACTATAGGTGATGCTACGGAAACACATTTCACATAGCCTACGGGTAATTACCAACTTATTTCCATAAAGTCACTTTCAAAACCTTGTCATCTTATTTTATGTTTAGGAACCAACCATGCTTAGAAACACATTTCATAAAATCACTTTCAAAACCTTGTCATCAAACTCATGTTTCAATTAAATGATTCAAATCCTTAAACCATCAGAACACATGCTTATTAAATAATACTTTTGAAATCCTTACTCATACAAAACATGTTTGAGCAAAATCAAGATTTAGTCTTATTGTCATAAATCCAAACCAAGAAAATTTACGAACACTGAGTAGCACAAATCAAAGCATTTCTAAAACCATAGTTCCATTACACAAAACATGTCAACTTTGTACAAATCTCATGCAAAACAGTGAAGAGAACGTTTTAAAACATTTCAAATAAGTCAAAATACTTAAAATAAACCACTCACAGTCAACAAGGTCGCAGGGGATGCAGGGGAATGTCGGGGTCGTTAGGGGTGTGAATCCGAATTCTGAGTCCTGGTCCGAATCCTGGGCCTTGGGCGTTACAGATGGTATCAGAGAGAAACCTCTCCCAGTAAGATGTGGTTCAGAGACGAACCAAGAGGAAGCTGGTGGGTATGTAACGCCCCGAGGTTAGGAGGGGAACATGAATGAACCGATATCACATCTGAATGAGAGAGATCTTAAGGACATGAAAGTAAGGTTAAAAAGGCTTAAAAGAAATGAAAGTTACTACCTATACCAACAAGGTATACCTTCCTTTTCGATGGCTCAATCATAAGAACTTCATAGTTAAGCGTGCTTAACTTGGGAAAATTCTATGTTGGGTGACCTCCTAGGAAATTTCCTAGGATGCATGTGAGTGAGGACAAAACATGCTGAAAGAACCTGTGTTGATTTGTGAGGACAAATAAGTCTTTAACACAAATAAGGATCATATGGATGATGTTGTAAGGTCGCGGGGGATGCAGGGAAATCTGAATTTCGAGTCCTGGTCCGAATCCTGGGCCTGGGTCGTTACACAATCTGTAACGATCTAGTTTTGTAAACTGAACTGAGGCCAGGCCATAAGTAAAACATGCAAGTCTCCATAAGCAAATAAATAAATTTGTTCATAAAGTCCAGAAAACATAATGTCATAAAAATTGTAGCAGCAGCATTTGGTCATAATAGTCCCAATGAGCATGGTCACGGGTTCCTTTTGTCCTTCACCAGCTTCTTCTTACATTTGCTTGAAAAATAAATATGAAAATGACGAGTATATAATATACCCAGTGGGACCCACTATCGAGTCTGCAAGGTGAACTGCTAGCTTCCTATTAAACCTATACCATGTGCTACATAATGTGCTGATCTCGTAGGAACACTCATAACTAGTTAGTGAATCCAAAGGAACACATATCTGTCTGGTGAACCTAAAAGAACGCGTATCTGTCTAATGAACCCAAAGGACACAAGTAATTATCTGGTGAACCCGAAGGAATAAAAATATCTGACTGGTGAATCCGAAGGAACACAAGTGTCTGTCTAGTGAACCCGAAGGAACACAAGTAACAGGCTGGTGAATCTTAAGAAACACAAATATCTGGCTGGTGAACTCGAAAGAACACTCAAACATACAGGGTATACTGACAAGTAGATAAAGTTAACAACTACCGTAATTCCAAACATGCATTCCTAGTCTAGTGAACCATAAGCATGTACATGAAAGTTTAACTTAACGTTCACATTCATATTCACATTACATAAATATCATGCTTTAAGGTTTCTCCACAACAAATCATAAAAACATAATATCGTATAACCATAGGTTTACATTGCAAACCGTCCTTACACATTTTCAGTGCTATCAATGGTTGAGTAAATTCGTTGCCTAATTTTGGACCAAATAATTTTAATCATTTCTTTATATTTTTTTAGTGGTGGTAGCACAGGTCGAACGCAAGGAATCTGATATGAACCGGTCAAGCATCAAATTATTATTAATTAGACTTTATTTAATAATTGTGATGTATTTTTAATATTTTCCAGTTTTGTCCTTTTAATAACATTTATGGTTAATTTAGTTTTTTGACAATGTATTATGGTTTTATTGGGAGGCTATTTAAGCCTTGCCTTTAGGTTGTTTTAGAAAGTATTATTATTTGAAGTTTTAGGGTTTTCTATGAATAAAAATTCTTTGGTAGAGAATCATCGTCATATTTTGCAATTCTTGATTTAGAGTTGCAAGCCAAGAACATTCATGTAAGTTTGATCACCTTGCTTGTAGAGTGTTCGAACTTGAGTGAGGAACTAGTTCTCCTTATCTCTTGGTCTTCGATCAAAGTGTAATCAAATCTAATCCATTCCCTTCGATTTTTGTCAAATTGATTTGGGAATTTTAGAATTTGTTATCAGTGGTTTCTCAATTGGGTTTTTAATTTTCAATCCTAGGGTTTTCATATCATTTGGTATTAGATCTAGGTTCTAGATTGGGTATATGTTTAAATGTTTTTCTTGATTGACTCTAGTTTTTAATTTGTTTTGTTCTTGTTTGAATTCAAAAAAATTAAAAATATGTGGTGAATTGAAAAACAAAACCCTTTTTATGACGTACAGTAATCGGAAGAAAAAAAGTTTAGCTTGTCGAGAGTAATCAGAGGAAGAAAAAGAAAAAAAAAAGAAGAAAAGAAAGTTTCTGCAATAGGAAACATTAAAAAAAAAAAGGAGAAAAACAATTTGTGCCAGTGGTGAGAGATCTGAGATATTATAAAAAAAAAAAAAAAACTACTGAGAGAGATCTCAGATATTATAAAAGAAAAAGAAAACTGAGAGAGATCTCAGATATTATTAAAAAAAAAGGATCGCTTGCCGGTGGTGAGTGAGGGGAGAGAAATTTTTTAATATTAAATTTTATTTAATTTCTTTAAGTAGCTCAAGCGGACATGTTAATTAAGCAGCTGATATTTCATGAGTTATAAGCAGCTGAAATAATGTATAGAGAAAGAAGATGTTTGAGAAATAGTTACATAGATCGAATCATGCTTCCATTATTCTTTGGAAGATGTTCAGATCTAGATGCATGTCTTTTATGGAAGGAGAAAATTGATGTCATATTTGAATATCAACATTATAGTGAAGATGAAAAGAAAAAACTTGTTATTTCTACGTTTGAAGAATATGCACTAACATGGTGGATGTACTTGATGTCGAAAAGGAGGAGAAGAGGAAATCATGCAACACCCTCATGGGAAGAAATCAAGGTGCTAATGAGAAAGCATTTTGCTCATGAGGATTTCTACAAATTGAAAGCTTTGAAGCAAGGGAGCAAAAGTGTGAACAGTTACTATGAAGAGTTATTGTTACTGCTTGAGGAGGTTAATATATATGAAGAAGAGGAAACTACCAAGGATCGATTCTCTAATGGACTTAATGAGCAAATTGCAGATATGATTGCTGATCGAGAAGCAATTCGACCTTGTGAGGACTTAGAAGAAATGGTGCACGTTGCCATAAAAATAGAAAGCCGATTCGAAAGGAAATCTTCAAGGTACACTAAATCCAAACTCAATTTTAATGCCACTACTAGTAAAGAGAAGCGTAATAATGTCGTGTCAATGCATGAACATAATGTATTGTCTAGTAAGTCATTAGATTGTAAGGACTCACATGATTGTAATCTCTGCACTGTTGTTGAACCACTTATTACAAAAGAAACATGTGTTAATGGTAGTGAGGTAGAGAAAGTAGGTCGTAGTGAACTTGAAACTGATGTACTTTCTAGTCCATTAGAATCTAAAGTAATATTTGATCCTACTGTTGTATCATTGCTTCGAAGAGAAGAAAAACTTGTTGTGTGTGAGCTGAAAGACAAAACGCATGAGACTGAAACAAAAATCACAGAAATATATGAAGAAGAAAAGTGTGCAAGCATTGACGAGAGAAAAGCCAATAATGTGAGTGTGAAAATTTGTGAGGATGACAAATGAGTCTATTTTCTAACAGGTGAACTTCCGCCAAGTTTGCTAAGTTTTTTTTTTTTTTTTTGAACTTTTGCAGGAAGTAAAAGTATTAAAACAAAGCTCCATGAGTGATTCAAGTTCTTTTGATGGGCACAAACTTAATGGAGATATGAAAGACCAACATTCTTTCAAAACTAGGAGGAATGCGAGGTGGTGTCTACCTTTAACTTCTCATGACTTCAACGATACTTTGCAAAGGAAACCAACCAAAAGAAGTCCAAGGATATTGACATTATTTTCTTCTCATGACTTAAAGACTGTTTTACAAGGCTTTGATTTGGATTCGAGGACGAATCCTTCAAAAGGAGTTCAAAAGAAGGAGAGGATGATATGAATCGGTCAAGCATCAAATTATTAATTGGACTTTATTTAATAATTGTGATGTAAATATTTCCAATTTTGTCCTTTTTAATAACATTTAAGTAGGGTTAATTGAGCCTTTTCAAAATAAATTAGGGTTTCATTGGGAGGCTATTTAAGTCTTGCCTTTAGGTTGTTTTAGAAAGTCTTGATGTTTGAAGTCTTAGGGTTTTCTATGAACGAAAATTCTTTGGTAAATGATAGAGCATCATCGTCATCTTTTGCAATTCTTGATTTAGAGTTGCAAGTAAGAACATTCAGGTATATTTGATCACCTTGCTTATGGAGTGTTCGAACTTGAGTGAGGAATTAGTTCTCTTTATCTCTTGGTCTTCGATCAAAGGGTAATCCAAATCTAATTCATTCCATTGGATTTTTGTTAAATTGATTTGGAGATTTTAGAATTTGTTATTAGGGGTTCGCCAATTGGATTCCTAATTTTCAAATTATAAGGTTTCATATCAGAATCGTAGAGTTTCTCAATTAACTTTTTGATAGCTCAACGTAACCAAGGGAGTGTTGAAATTGGTTCATTTCAAGAAAATTAAATTACACAAAAATAAACAAAGCAAATTAAAAGTAGTGATAATCTCTGAAAAAGACCTGGCTTGAGTTATTACGAAAGTTTCTTATTCAGTATATACTCAATCATCGAATTCTGTTCACTTGAATTCAGTATTTGTTTATATTTAATTGAATTAATTAGAAAATCTAATTAATGGTTCTAATTAACTAATTAGTCTAAATTGAATTGATAAAAAAACATGGGAACTCAAAATGTGTTGGCTGCATTAAAGTATAGGATGACTTTAAGCTGAATATTTAATTTTCAAATGCCTAATTAGATTAGAGCAATGTCTGTCTCTATCAATTTGAAATCTAACCTAACCCAAGCCCAGGGGGCACAACGACGCTCGGGTTCACATGTTGTCTATCAATCTTCAAAGCATTGTGATGCTCTATGGTAGCGTCCAAATGCTCCCATTTGTATGATACTGTCTTCAGGCATCGAGTATGGCGCCATGGCACCGCCGTGCTTCGAACAAGGGTATTTTGGTCATTTCATCCCCTTTCTTCACTGTTGATGCATATTGGAGCTTCAATTTGACTCATTTTCACCTTCTTTCATCATTAGTGGTCCATTCTACCTCTTAGATGCTCGACACCTACAAAAAAATACAATAAATACACAAAATCTAATAACAATCCTGAATTAAGTTGAAAATATTCTTGGCACATTTTTCGTGCTAACACATTGCCTCTTTATTTGAGTTGGGGATCCAACCATTATAAGTCCATTACTATAAGACCATGTATTGGTTGTTTATGTTGGAGTTTATGCCATAAACTCATGGTTTGTACATTGTAAAAAAAGTTATTTATTTACAAAAGTAAAGTGTTATTTATTTGACATTTAGCTTGCATAATTGATCAAATCCAATAAACTAAAATCTAAAGTTAACTATTTAATAAAACTTGAACGATTTGTAGTTGATATTAAGTGTATACGTTCAAGCAATTATCTAAAGGGTCTAAAATAATGGATAGGATTTTGTGTCTTATCCTAGTAACACTATGGATACAATCCACTTTGTAAAGGTTACAAATGATGTAAACCCAAATCGTTCATGTATAGATATTGCAAGTGAATGTATCTTATACAATGAGTTAATATAAGATTGGATTACAAAATACTTAATCTCTCTTTGTAACATCATGGACTGAAGAGATTAGTTTTTCAAACGATGACCATATGTAAATCGATTTCAATCCTGAGTGAGTTATGGATTTTTGCCTACGAGGGAGCGTCCTGTGATTTGTATGGGGTGAGGGTGGCCAAAGTTGTCGATTGGTCCAACGGATTCGTTGTGAAAATCCATCAAAATATTTTAAATTGTGTCTATCACTACAAACTAGTCACAATGGCAAGACCAGGTCAAACACGAAGAGCATGTGAATTTCTTAGCTAAACGGTTTAAAACCCGAGGGTAGTCTATAAGGGATTTGTAATTGTTTGAAAAAAATAAAACTAAATTGCATAAAATTAAAGAAAAAGATAAGGATTGTAAGTCAATATGAGAAAGCCTAGCTGGGTTGTGATGAAGATTCTCTATTCCAAATATTTGTTCATCAACTTCTCAGGACTAAACTTAATCATTGCTTTTCACCTAAGCAAATTCTTTAGAAAAGCCAAGGGATGAGATATTTTTTTTGTATTACATATATATATACACACGCACATTTGTCATGATTTTTAGAATGTAAAAAAAAGTTTAGGGTTTAGAGACGGATTTTCATTGTACTCCTTCATATCCACACAAATACCTTCAAAACAATATTGCAACCACCAAGCCACCCAATATTATAAAATTCAGCATTTTTAGGTTTCCACGTGCCTACACGTACGTCCGCTACTTATGTGATTTATCTTTTGATTGCTCATAGTCATGGAATTGTGGGGACAAAACTCCAATAATAGCACCTATATATTTATTCTTTTCCCACATGGGTTTGAATAAATAAAAAAAAAAAAAAAAACAAAGCTATCAACCCCAATTTTGTTCTTTTCTCTCTAATAAAACAAGCTCGACTTGATTGTTGTTGACTAATGAGTTGTGTATTAGATGTATAAATTTAATAAACTTTCGAAAATAAAAAATGAGTTTCCACATTCGTATGATGTAAACAATCCTATCTTAATTAGTTGACCAAAGTGTATTTATTATAAAATTTAAGTTAGTTGATGATAATTTTGATTAATCATCTGAGTTGAGGTTCTTGCGTTAAGAATCAATATAAAATCTTATGTTTATCTAATATTGTATCAAACTCTATGGAGTACATGTGAATTTATTCACAAAAAGAGAAATCTTACTCGAAAGAGACATCATCTCTTGAGTACGTAGGCTGATGAAGATATATTTCATCAATCAGATGAAAGTGCCTAACAACTTTTATCATAAATATCGATACAACTTTTAACCTCAAAGTTAATGGTGAATAGGAGAAATGAAGAGTCGGGACAAGAGGCACATGTCTCTCGATTTGTTTAAATTAATTAATTAACATATTTATTTAATTGATTATTCCAATTTAGTATGCAAAAGGGCAGTTTGGCATAATAGTTGCGACTCAAAATCCCTACATCTTGCATTGGAACCCTACGACTCAATTATTTTGCTTTTATTTATTTTTCTTTTTTCTTTTTCCATAAATATCCGTCTGGTCTCATTAACCTTCCACTTCTTTTAATTCAAATAATATTTGTTTATTTTAAAATTTTAAATTAAACTTTTTAAAAAATTAATTTTAATTTTAATTTATCTCACATATGAATAAAAATAAATAAACATACAATTACATAAGAAATTTAATATTTAATAAATTATTGTAGGAAAATAATTGTTTTAATTTTAGTTTTATTTTATAATTAAACTTAGATTCTGAAATTTCAAAGTAGTGTTTTATATGTCACAAATGTTTAACAAAATTATGAAGTTTTCATTTTTTATATAATATGTTTCAAACATACTAAAAATTAAAATTGATTATTTCATTGGACAAAAAATTATTTTATATCTAATTGAGCCTTAAATTGATATATATTAAATTCATTTTAATTAAAAAAACATACAATGTATGATCTACTAGACACGACGTTAAATTTACATATGACATAGCAAATATTTGTTAACATTTTTTGTATATATATACATATAAGAGACATATTAGATATAAACTTGAAATCATAGGAATCTGTCAAACACACAATAAAAAATTTAGAGATCTACTATACCCAATTTAACGGTCAACATTCATTCCTTACTCGTATATGAAATGGTGCCCACAACATAAAATAATTTTAACAATTATATTTTAGTGATAGAACAAGTTGAAGTCAAGAAATGGTAAAGTTTCTCAATTAACTTTCTTACAACTCAATGTAAATGAAGAGGGTGTTGAAATGGGTTGATTGCAAGAAAATTAAATTGCACAAAAGTAATAGTAATAATAGTATTAATAATAGTAGATAAATAATAATAGTAATAGTAGTAAAAGTAGCAGTAATAATAATACATATAGCAATAATAGTAGCAATAATAGTAGTAATAATTAATTGTAAGCCCCTCTTCTCTTTTACTTGGTACTGTTAGAAAGCTATTAGGTCGAGTTCGAACTTGGAGACTTGAAATTAAGTTGATTTGAAACTTAGAAATAAGAGATATAATCGAAATAAGAAGAAACTAAACCGTCGTTGTAGAATTAACTAAGTAAGGGAGGATTAAAATTTAATTACTAATGACAACGACTGTTTAGTTGACATGGGGAATTACTTTTGGTAATGAGAGTCAAAAGAAGTTAATTTTTTTTAACTAAAAATAAAATAATGAATAGTTGCAAATATAACAATTAGATTCACAGCAAATATAACAACATTTTTAAAAAATTGAGAATATAAAAAAAAAAATCTGTATATTGTTTATTAGTGATAGAAATCTATCACTGATAAATCATAAGAGTCTATCAGCGATAGAAATCTATCACTGACAATAGACATTGATATATTTTTATTTTTTTAAAATGTTGCTATAGACTTAATTATCATTCTTAAAATTGTTACCTATTATAATTAACCTATAAAATAAAATAAGCTAAAGGAAGTGTGGACAACGAATTAGAATTTTCAATTATGTGTTACTTGATAATTACTTTAATTTTTGTTTTTAAAGGAAACTAAATATGATGGTTAAAATGAAATATATGGTGCTTGTAGAAAACGAAATAGGGTGGGCTAGAGAAGCTTGAGTTGAATTTAGATGTTTATTCAATGAATAAAACAAGGACTAAATGAGTTATTTAAGCATTATGTAAGTTAAGCAATAACAAAGGTAATGATCCAAAGCTGGTAATAAAATTTTGAGATAAGGAGATAACGTTCTCGTTTTCTGTTTTTAGTTTTTTGTTTCATGTTTTATATTTCTTGTTTCCTTGGTTCCTTGTTTGCTCTTTTTCGAAACCAAGAAACAACAATATACTTGATAACTATTCGTGTTTCTTGCTTTTTGAAAAAAAATAGAAGTTGAAACTTAGAGCCCATTTGATAACGTTCTCGTTTCCTATTCCTTATTTCTCGTTCTATGTTTCTCGTTTCAGAAAACAGGACTATGTTTGATAACTATTAACGTTTCTTGTTTCTTGAGAAAAAGAAACAAACCTAAATTTGTTTGATAACTATTTCTTGTTTCTTTTTCTGTTTTTATTTTAAGTAAGAATGTAATAAACGAAAGAATATATGTCATACATTAAACATAAAAAAATATATTATCAAATGTTTATGTTATATAATACAAGTAAGTCTCGATGACAACTAAATATAATGACAAAGTTGTATTCTATTCTTCCTATGTTGCAAAAATTTTATCGACACTGTCATCTCTAACTCGAGCCAATGTCCTAAATGATGTCGAGTCAAATCTAACATAATTATATTATTATGTAAATGTTGTTGTCGTAAAATAATAAAGATAAACTAAATGACTATCTTAGTCAGCAAAATTTATATATTGTAAAATTTTATTTGATTTTAAATAATAAAAATATTTTAATTAAAATAATTTATAAACATGTATATTGCAAAATTTAAGACTCAAAAGTTGAAATATAAAAATAAATTAATATACAAGTTGAAAATTTGAATAATATATAAATCTAAATACTGAAGAATTTTAAAATTCAAAATTTAAATAAAATATAAATGTAGCTAAATTATTTTAAAGGTATAAAAAGTTATAATTCAAAATTAAAATAACATATAAATATTATTACAAAAATATTAATAAAAAAAAGGAAATATAAAGATATTAACCTAAATAACGAAAGTTGCATAATTTTGGACTTGAGCCCATGAATTATAATAAAAATAAATAAATGTTTAATTGGACAAAAGTTTTATTGTAAATTTTAACAAGTTTCAAATGTACTAAAAATAAAAATTTTAAATTTTAAATTTTAAATTATATATAAACATGTCTATTACACAATTTGAATTTAAAAATGAAAAAAAAAATTAAATATATTAATAGAAATTCAAATAATATATATTTTAAATTTTGAACAATTTAAAATAAAAAGTTTAACTATTATATAAATATTCAAAAATAAAAAGTGAAATAAAATAACAATTTCCAAAAAATAATTAAAAAAAGTTACTAAAACGTTCGAGATTTGACCCCACAGAATACACCCTGGAGAATTGGTCAATAAGGACTAGAGGAACTAAGCCAAAGACTATTTTTTATTTTTTTTTTTGAAATGGTTATATATAAGTGAAAATGGAACTAGTTTCTCAAATTTAGCTCAAGTTTTAGAAATGTTCCTTGAAATTTGAAAATGAGAAACATAAACGGTTATCAAATATCTTTGTTTCCTAAAAAATGAAAAAAAAGAAACAATAAACAAGAAACGAGAACGTTATCAAACGGGGCTCTTAGTAGCTAATGAGCACAATCCTTAAAGTTGGAAAATACTAAAGGTTAAATGGAATATAAGATGAATTTGGATAAGGTAAGTAAATTGCTTAAGACTTGTTAGAATTCAGCGAAAAACTAGGGATTTGATCAAAGGCAGGCGATCTGGTGATTTCAGGCCAAATAGAGTCGTGAATGGTTTGTAGATAAAATGAAGTTGGTTGTTAACAATGAGTGGTTTATTTTTAAGTGTATTTATTTATGAAATATATGCTTAAATTACCTATGTATGTGTAACATCCCAAATTTTAAGATAATTTGTAATTTTATTTATCAATTATCTTATTAATTGTTGGTTGATTTTAATTTGGGATGTTTGTTTGGTTTTAAAATTTGGATTAATTGTTGGAGTAATTATTTGTTATGGATTTTTATTTTTATTTGTGATGGAGAGAGAGAGTGTTTGTTTATTGGAAGAAAGAGAAAAGAGAATTTAATGAAGAGAGAGGAAAGTAATTTTAACGAGGAGAGATGAAATGATTATTAAAGAGGAAAGAGGAAAGGTGGAGATTTGAAAAAAATAAAAAGAGGAAAGTAAATAATAATGATAATAATATTTTGTTATTATTAATATTATTATTCGTTTATATATTTAATGCACCTCGGGTCGGGTGCTAGTCATCTTCTCCATTTTATTATAAACCCTAGCCGAGCCGCCCACGGGGAACGCCAGCCGCCTCCCCGTCGTAGCCACCGCAGTCGCCAAGCTGAGAAGCCCCCCAAGCCCGCGCCGCGTTTCGCTTCTCTCTGTCTCAGCCAGACGTCACGTCGCGCCACCCGAACGCTGTTAGCCACGCTGCACCTCGCTTCGTCGTTAGTCGTGCCTCCCGGACGTCAACGTCGTGCGTCACATCCCTGTCGTTCTCTGCCAAGTCGCGCCTCCACATGCCGAGCTGCGTGCACCGCCCTGATCCGCAAAGTCGAGCCGAGTTGCCTTCCTGTGTCGCGCTGCCTTTTGTCATCGTCGCCATTGCTGTTTATGGGTGTGTTTGGTATGGTTTAGGGAGAATTTAATTTAGGTTTTTGAATACACTATGAAGTTTTATTTGAGATTTATCTTGGATTAAATTGGGCGTTTCTTTATTGATTGAAGGTTCAGTTTGAAGTGTTGTGGTGTAATTGACTCGAGGTTTTTTCTCTAGGAGTCGACTTGGTTTTCGTCTTGATTGGTGAGTTTGAAAGCGGGTTAGGATTAATTAATATTTTTTATGGGAAGAAATTATTAATTAAAGTTTTGTGCGTTTAGGGTCAATTGAAGGCTGCTTCGAGCTAAGGGAATTTCTGTAATTTGAGGTAAGGAATACTTCTACTTAGTCCACGCCTTTGGCGAATAAGGTGTGGAAGATTGTTATTTTGCCTACACTGTGGTGTTAACTTCGGGTTCTTGTATATGTTTTATGTGGATTATGCATGACCTGTTGTTCTTTTGAACTGTGTTATCTGATGCATGGGGATTAAACTGTTGTTGTGATCACTATGTTTACTGAATTGGTTTGTTGGATATGGTGTCTGTTAACTTTACCTAATGATTTTATGTACTTGGTGGTGGAACTGTGTGACAAGCCTGTGTGGCGTATTGTCGCGAGGGTCGGTTAACAAGCCTGTGTGGCGTATGATTCCGACAGGGTCAGATAGCAAGCCTGTGTGACGTATTGCTCTGACAGGGCCAGCTAACAAGCCTGTGTGGCGTATTGTTCCGACATGACCAAATTATCCCAAATAAACCAAATTATCACCAAACAAACATCCCAAATAAAAAAAAAACCAACTATTAACAAGATAATTGCTAAATAAAGTCAAGAATTACCTTAGAAAAATTGGGATGTTACTTCTAGAGTCAAACACAGAGAAATTTTTTATTTTACTATGAGTTAAAGTTTGGCCTTTTTCATGGCGAACTACAAATAATGGAGTCAAATTAGAATATGCGTTCTAAATTAAACTAACTACTCCCTTGGTGATATGCAATGAGTGTGTATGGTAGCAAAACACCAAGTTTCATAGCTATACAAGTGTTGGGTTGTAGACAAATATACGATTAGCTAGGGTTAAAAAGTTGTTCTTTAATCCTTTATACAAATAAAGATAATATTCATGCACCCAATTACTAATTAAGGCAAGCTACCTTTCGATGGACTCACTGTAACACTCTGAATTTTCAACCTTAACTTGGGGTCGTCGTTTGAATAAAACCTTTATTTTAAAACTAAAAGCACACAAAGTATGACTCATTTTAATTAAGAAACAATTTTTAAAACATTATCCAGTAGAAAACAAAATGTTTCAAATAAATAGATAAAAATGATCGAAAACAATTTAGTCGGAGTCCCTAGTCAAAACATAAGAAAACTTGAAAATTCGAATAAAAGTTGTCTAACAATTGTTCAACATTCTAAAAACATCAAATCATAACATAAACTGCAGCGGAAGCATCTGGTCATGATAGTCCCATAAGCGGTCAAAGATTCCTCTTGTCCTTCGCCAGCTTGCTCTTAATTTTTATACAATGTTATGTGTTTATGGTTTGTTATGAAAAAACTGTAAAGCATAATATTTATGTTATGCGAATGTGAATGTTGGATGATATTTTCATGTATATGTTTATTATTGATTGGACTAAGAATGCATGTTAGGAATTATGGTAGCTGTTAACTTTATTTATTAGCCGGTATACCCTTTAAGAAAGTGTGTTCCTTCGGATTCACCAGACAGATACGTTTCCTTTGGGATCATTAGTTAGTTATAAGTGTCTCTAATGGGTCACTAGATTATGTAGCACATGGTATAAGATTAATAGAAAGTTAACAGCCCACCTAATGGGCCCAATAATGGGTCCTTTACTAGTATTTTATATACTCACCCTTTCCATGTTTTTTTTTTCAAGCATAGGTAAAAGGAAGTTGGCGAAAGACAAAAGGAATCTGTGACCATGCTCATTCGGACCATCATGATTAGATGCTTTCACTGCAGTTTTTGTTATGATTTGATATTTTTAGAATGTTGAATTGTTGTTAGACGACTTCTGTTCAAACTTACAAGTTCTTTTTATGTTTTGACTAGGGGACCCCAACTAAATTGTTTTCGATCATTTTTATCTATTTATTTGAAACATTTTGTTTTCTACTGGAGAACGTTTTAAAAATTGTTTCTTAATTAAAATGAGTCAAACTTTGTGTGCTTTTGTTTTAAAATAAATGTTTTATTCAAGTGACGACCCCAGGTTAAGGTTGAAAATTGGAGGTGTTACAGTTGGTATCAGAGTGGAACCTCTTCCAGTAAGATGTGGCTCGAGAACGAACCAAGCGGAAGCTGGTGAGCATGTAATGCCTCGAGTTTAAGAGAGGGATATCAATGAACCGATATTACATTTGAAATCAGAGGAATTATGAGGACATGAAAGTAAGGTTAAGAAAGGCTGAAATGGATATGAAGTTACTACCTATACCAACAAAGTACACCTTCCTTTTTGGTGGCTCAATCATAGGAACTCCAAAGTTAAACGTGCTTAGCTTGGAACAATCCTCTGTTGAGTGACCTCCTGAAAATTTTTCAAGGATACATGTGAGTGAGGACAAAGCATGTGAAAGGACCACTGTTGGTTTGTGGGAACAACCTTCATTCTAATAAGCCTTTAACACAAGTAAGAATGATGTTGCCAGGTTGCAAGGAACGCAGGAGAATGTCGGTGTCGTTAGTTGCTAAATCGAATTCTAAATCTTGGCCATGAGGCGTTACACTCAAGCAATTAATTTTTACACATGTTAAGCAGAATGTAGATATCGATGCTTATTCTACAGAATTGAGTCCAACTTCCTAACCCATTGACAAGTTTAGCTGCTCATATAAATGGTGGAGACTAGAAATAAAGGTATAAAGGAAGTTGAAATGATCATATTGATAGTAGATTATGTTACAAGATTGAATTCTCTAATACAATCACAAATTGAAAAGAAGATAAAAAGATAGAAAATGGTAAAACTCATGTCGTGGATCACAGTTTCTTGCTTTCCTTGGTTGATTAATGACCGTAAGCTTCTCCAACTGATCACCACTTGGATGGTGATATGGGAATTTGCCAGAGTTTCAACTTGAATCTATATGCCTGTGTGTATTTATAGGTCGTAAAATGCTCATCATCCACTAAACACGTTTCTTGTTTTTTGGCGGCTATTTACACGTTTAGGGGGGTCCACCCACGATCTAAAAAAGACGTGCCACTTATGATTCTGAGCTTCTGGCTCTTTTAAGCGATGGACAATATTCATGTGTTCTCAATGCCTCTTTTGATTTTGTTTGCACAACTACTTCAGATAGTTTTTTTACCTTTTTTTACATCCTGTCTCATTGCTTATTTGTTTGATGATAACTTTGCCTTATGTTATGCATTGAGCAGAATTGGGAGTTGACCTTAGACGTAACATCCCAAATTTAAGGTAATTTTATTATCTTTACACAACTAAGTATAAGTTGGTTTATTTGATATTTAATTTGATTAAGGATATTAATTATTTAATTGAAAATGTAGGAGAATTATGAAAAGATGAAATTTATCGAGGAGAGAGAAAATTTGTTTTATTTGAGGAAAAGAAGGAAAGATGTGGATTTTAGAATATATATAGTTGTTATATATATATATATATATATATATATATATATATATATATTAGATATTGGGAAAAAAATAAAGAAAAAAATAAAATTAATTATCAATTATTTTTATTTATTTATAAATATAGGGTTTCTCGATATGCGTGTTAGGTTAAAAAAAGAAAAAGAAATGTAGCGCTTCGAGTTTAGAAGTGGGACATGAATGAATCGATAGCACATATGATTTAGAGGGATCCTGATGACATGGAAGTAAGGTTCAGAAATGCTTAAAAGAATTTGAAGATACTACCTATATCAACAAGATGCACCTTCATTTTCAGTAGCTCAATCATAGAAATTTCAAAGTCAAGCGTGCTTAGCTTGGAACAATTTTATGTTGGGCGACCTCTTGTGAATTTTCCTAGGATTCATGTGAGTGAGGACAAAGCATGCTGAAAGAACTCGTGTTAGTTTGTGGGGACAACTTTTACTCTAATAAGCCTTTAACACGAGTAAGGATGTTGCTACCAAATCGTAGAGGACGCAGGGGAATGTTGGGATCGTTAGTTTCCAAATTGGAATTCTGAATCCTAGTCCAAATCCTTGACTTGGGGTGTTACAAATGGTATCAGAGCAGAACGTCTCCCAGTAAGATGTGGTTCGAGGACGAACCAAGCGAAAACAATTTGAAATTTCTCTGATTTATTGTGAGGAAATTGTAAAGCATGACAAATATGGAATGTGAATGGATTAGTTAATTGTTAATATTGGTTATGTGTTGAGTTAACCAAACGGACTAACTCCTGAGTTTGCGGTTGAGGGGAAGTTATCTATGTTGAGATGGACTGAAGGGTTATGTGACGATCCGTTAGGACGAGTTGCTATGGGAAAAACATATAAGTTTAGGTGATGTTATGCCTTTATGGTTTGCTATGGAAAAACTATAAGGTAGGTTAAAGGGGTAATGTGGTTGTAATGTCGGACATCTAGGTTCGATCGGAGGCCATATGTTGTTTGCATAGCTGCGAGATCATCATTTGAGGTAAGGGATTCCCTTCTGTCTTGTGTGTTAACACTTTGAAGTTTATGAATGTTAAGTTGATGTGATAATTGTGTGTTACTCTTAGGTGATATGGTTTACCTCTGAAAATATAGGGTCGTGTGTGGTCACTATTGAGGTTACTGATGTGTTTGAATGTTTATGAGATTTCATAACTGAATTGTACCATTCTTATGCATAATCATTGACACAATGATACCTATGTTATATATGCTGTGTGAACTTTGTAACGTAGGGTAAAGTTGTTGTTATGCATAACGACTGGCGCTATACTACCAATGTTATATGGACTTTGTAACATATAGTATAGTTATTATTATTATGCATAATGACTGGCACAATGCTACCTAGGTTATATATGCTGTGTGGATTTTATATCCTACAGTATAGCTATCTCTATGCATAATGAATGACACGATGCTACCTAGGTTATATATGTTGTGTGGACTTTATATCCTACGGTATAACTATCTATGTTCATAATGATTAACATGTGTGGTACTTTGCTTTATGACTGTGTGGAACATAAAAGCATGACTACTTGCTTGTGTTGTATGTTGGACTAGGGTAGGCGTTATTTTCGTCCATGGGTTACTTGTCGTACTCTATAGTGGGTCGAGTTCGCTATTGTGTGGCACGCGGCCTGATGATACACTAGGTTGTTTTCCATGTGTTCCTAGGTTGACCCTTGCATTTTGGCTGATATAAGCTTCCTTTGTGGACCATTATCGTAACGCTCCAGATTTTTCAACCTTAACCCGAGGTCGTTACTTAAACAAGAACTCATAATCTTAACAAAAATACAGCGGAAGCATTTTTTCACATGTAACAACATCAACACAGTGGAAGCCTTTGTCAATATAGTCCCGATGCACATGGTCATTGGTCCTTCATGTCCGTCACCGGTTTCCTCATACTTGCCTGAAAAATAAACATGAAAAAGAGTAAGTATAAAAATACCCAGTAAGGGACCCACTACTGGGCCCACTAGGTTAACTGTTAACTTTCTATTAAACTGTACTCTACAATCTTGGTCCCAAAGGCAGCTAACGCCCCCCATACAGAGTACAACATGGCTAATAGATAAAGTTAACAGCTACCATATTCCCAAAACATGCAATCTTAGTCCAAAACATTCATAAAACACACACATGAAGATTAGTTTAGAAAAGAGAACCACAAATACCTCACACCTTTATCCTGTTTCATGGTTTTTCCATAACAAACCATAAAGACATAACGTCATACAACCTCATTGATTTTTCTTTTCGGTAACAATCCGTCCTAACTGATCATCACAAAGCCCTCAACATAGATAACCAATCACCAACAGCTAACTAAACCGTTTAGTTAACTCACCATATAATCCAGTATCACTACTACAAAAACAGGTTTACTTGACAGTGAAAAACTGTCAAGTAATGGTTTACTTGACGGTTTTCAATCCGTCAAGTAAACCAGTGTTAAGAATAAGCTTTTTTTCTTGACAGTGCAAAACTGTCAAGAACAAAAGTTTACTTGACAATGAAAAACTGTCAAGAATAAAGCTTTACTTGACAGTTTTTCACTGTCAAGTAATCCAGTATCAAGAATAAGAAAAGTTTATTCTTGACGGTTTTCTACTGTCAAGCATTCTTTACTCTTGACGGTTTTTCACTGTCA
>JBBPDJ010024693.1:0-20595 GCA_037974625.1 Cucumis cinereus | reverse complement strand
TCTATGTTTTATTTCAGGCAAAGGTAAGAATGGACCGACGAGGGGCAAGTAGAACCAGTGACCATATCAGGAGGGACAGGAGACCTATTTTTACTTCCGCTTACGGTTATTTGGCATTTGTTTTCCTTATGATTAAACTTTTGTTGGTTGTTTTATTGTAATGGTTTTGGTTTAGAAAACTATTTTAGGGATCCCGTCTAGGTTTTTTTTTTTTATCTTTTCCATTATTTATTTGATTAAACGTTTGAAAACCTTTTATTATTTTATTTGGACTAAATTAAAGTATTTGTCTTGTTTTGTCTTCGTCTTTTAAAATGGCTTTATTGATTTTTACTTAAGTAATGACCTTGGGTTAAGGTTGAAAACCCGGGGCGTTACAAAAGTTTATCAAGAAATTAAAATTTCGAGATGAGCAACCTTGCTCTGATACCAATTGTTGGACCGGTATGGCAACCCTAGAGGGGGTGAATAGGGTTTAATTAAACTTTTTAATAAATATGTCCAAGTTAAACTAATTAGATAATTTTAAAATTAAATTAATAAAAACTCTAACTAATTTATGCTAAATAACAAGATTGATAAAAGTTTGTAATAAAGTATACAATCAATCTCAACCAACAAGAATATGCAACTAACATTAAATGCAAAAATAATTAGAAAAGAGTTAGAGAAGAGGACACCGTAATTTTATAGTGGTTCAATCAAACTCGACCTACATCCACTTTTCCAAGCACCTCTTGGGATTTTGATTGAAAACCTTCCTTTTGACTTTTTCCCCAGGTTAGAGCTGAACCGCTATCTTGCTCCTTTTTTAGATTCAAGAGCAAACCCGATCCTTTCTACAGGTTAGGATCCAACCGTCACAATATTTTGAATTTTAAATCACACAAAGGAAAAACTCCCTAAAAAGAGTGGATATACAATTTTGAGCTCACAATAATTAATGCTCACAATAATTAATCCTCACAATACAATAAAAATTCTCTCAAGAACAAGATGAAAAGAATGAATTGGAAGCTTTAGACAGAATAACAATGTTGACGTTTTCAATTTTTGAGGATTGTAAAGTGAAATAAATTTGGGGAAAGATGAAGTATTTAAGAAGAGATGAAATTATTAAAATCTAAAAAATATTTTGAGTCATTGGATGAAGATAAAGAAAATTGAATGGTGGAGATTTAATTTCAACTAGCTGTTAGACATATACACAAATAATAATATAATAATATGTATCTTTTTAAAACCATTTTTTTAAAATCCCAATAAAAACAAGTCCACCATTGTTTTATTAAAACTAGCCGTTAGACACAAACATAAAATAATATTAAATTCATTTTCTTTTAAAGCCAATCCAAAAATCAAAAGACACATGTTACTCTTTCATTGCTCCAAGTAGCTTTCTCTATCTAGCTCAATTTGATTATTTGGTCGCCACGTCACCATCTCAGGTATTTTTTTTGTTAAGCTTCTTTCAACAATATCTTATTCGTTTGAACTCCTATTTGGGTGATTCAAGAGACGTCAAAACCATTGTTCCGAGCTCTATACTATGGACTATTCAAAAAAATAAAATTGTCAATAAAAAGATTTAGATTAGTTATCGTCAAAACACCAATTAATTAATTAATATTAATTAACTTGAGATTAAGGACAAAAAAGCCAACAATTAGTGGTAATGAAAATGTTGATAATAATTTCTAAGGTGTTCTGAAGGAAGTATTGGATTTCCAATATGGGAATAGAAGATATGTTTTTATATTCAGGTGATAATGGAAGTAATAGAACACACGTGGATTTAGGATACAAATAAATTAACACGTCTTGCTTTTGGTATGTTTATGATCTTTCATTTTTTATATCCAAGCACAACAAATCTTTTACCTTAATAACACAAATTATGGTAGCAAATGAAATGTTGTTCCAGTAGTCTAAAATAAACGAATATGGAGTTTACCATAGGTGGAAGATGTTGAAAATGAATAACTGGATTTACTAGAAATTGTCAGTGAAGCTCGTGTGGATGAATTCAATGAGGAGGAGACCTGTGCAGAGCCGACGTTGAGGCTAAGTTGTGGAAAGATCAATTATTCATCATGTTGATGACAACTTCATAAACAATAATGAAGAGCAACTATCTCTTCATAATAGTCAAAGGTTGGTGAACAATTTGATTTAGATGACGATCATGACTAACAATGAATCTACTCACTTCTCTTTCTCTAATTACACATAGTTAATCATGATTTTATAATTTTTTTTTTTGTCTTTTTGTGTTTGTACAAACACGATGTCAACCCATAAAAGATAACATGAGGCAAAGGAATAATTCCAGGAGATGGAAACATCCTCTCACACAGGATCTTCAGTAGGTGTCACTTCAGGTTAGTATTCATACCCATCTTTTGTTGACTAGAATATATGCTAAACTCATTTCAATTTTTATTCCTTATATGGTAGCTTTTCATCCACTTGGAGTAAACACGAGCATTCGCAGAACATCGAGTGAAATGTCTACAAATTTGGGAGAATTTCAATCTCCATCAATGAAGGGACCAAGAAGCAGAATTTGTCAACATTCTATCTGGTTTAGTACTACGATTGGTGTTGCCGCCAGAGATGCATTTCTAGTACAGTGTCCTACTTTGCATATGTTCCAAGAGAATATGTAGAATTGGTTAAGAGTCAATTGTTGGTAATTGTTGGTGAATTGTTAATCTTTAAGCTTGAGGATCTTTTTGGATGATTGGACTGCAGATAGAGATGAAAAAAAAATCCATGGGGACCCGACTCGATTGGGTCGGGGAATCCCCGATTTGACCAGGGATGGAGGTCAAATCGGGGATCCTAATGTGTGCCATAAGAGCCACCTTACGTTTAAAGACACCAAACATCCAACCAATGTGAAATCTATTTTCTAAATGCTCCGATTGTCATAGATTCATTTGAATATCTCACCATAGTTCAATTAAGTTCACACCTTGCTACAATGTCTTTTTTTTGAACAACCATCTCTAAACTAGGACACCCACCTTGTGTGTCAGGACACCTTCTTGGTCCACGTCCAGGGACGGGGGTGGTATCCCCGCCTCGACCTAAACCTCGATCCTCGACCTCGATTTAATATATATATATATATATATATATTAATTTTTAAATATAGCAAGTCCAATACCCAATTCTTAAAAACTCCTTGAATTAAGAAAGATAAAATGATATCTAACATGATATTTACACCTATCTTAATTGTAAAAAATCCTCAATTGGCAAGGACAAACTAGTGGAAAAGCAAGAATCTAGTAAGTTTGAATTATACTTTGTATATAGGTGTTGAAATCATGAATTTGAATTATCCCATCTTTTTTCTTACCTTCGTATCACACTGTCATTGAAAAATTATGATTTTGAAACCATGGAAAAAATGGTGGGTCTTATTGAAATTGTGATTTGAGTCTGTGAAATTGTGAGTTCTACTATGTTTTCTTACATTTTTATTTACATTTTTTTTTTAAAAAAAAAAGTGTTGGTTTTTTTTTTTTTATATTGTATTTTGAAGTTTTTAATCTATTGTTTGGAGGTTGATCTAATCGATTCTTTTTGGCAGTGTTGTATATTGGTTGAATATGTATTTTGTATTTTAACTAACTTATTTTTTGTTATCAGATTGTATTTATACAAAAACAATATTTAATATAAAAGGACATATGTTCCCTGTATATTTTAATATAACAGTGAATATAATTGATATATAATGGGACCTATTTGTTGGGTTATTTCAACTGAAGAGAATTCATTTGCTTTTGTGCCTATCACTTAGTCTCCAGATCCCTTTACAAACAATTAGTATATATGCACTTTATATACATTATATACCCAACAAAACAAGACAAATTCTCATAATCTGCATATGTTTCTTCAATCCCAAATGTACACAAAATAAAAATTATGAGTAACTTGATAGATAGGTTGTATTTGAGACTGTATTACATAATATAGAAACATTAGTATATATCATTATTAATATATAATCAACATATGATATAGTGTATATTAGTCGTATACCCATGAATAAATAGAACTGTATATAAGTCATATCCCACAATATATATACATAGAAGTATATATTAGTCATATATTCATATCATATATAGAATATATGCAATGATTTTAATCTCAATACACAAAACATACTGAATATATTGTGTATTAGTCATGTAGCCATGTACTATTTAAACAAAAATATGTACCCACATTACCCACATTATATATGGTATAAATGGGTAATGGATTTCTCAAACATACTCACAAAGTTTAAATTGATGGATGTAGTTATCATGCAGTGGAAACAATGACAACCACCTACACTAGTTTAAAGTTGTTGATCACAAATCTACCAAGGACAACCACCTAAATCTTCTTTACTATTCTCAAGTTTTAGAACAACGTTGTGAGACCAACTTAGTGATCTTGTGAGGTTTTTAGTGAGAGAGATTTATGAACACAAGAATTTTTCTAGCAAAAATCACTCATGTTCATCGTCACATTACACAATCAAATTGTGTAATTATATAGCCAATAATTTTCTAGAAAAAATCACTCATGTTCACCAAATTTGAGGTGGAATTATCTACTAACTCAAGGTCAAAACCAACTTTTTGACTTTCAAATGGTCAAAGTCAACTTTTTAACTCTGAAATGGTCAAAAGTCAACATTTTGAATTGACTTTTTTTAAAAAAAAATTTAAAACAAGATTGAAAAAAAATCCCTTTTTTCTTGATGCATTACTTTTAAATAATTAATTAAATTCACTTAAGCTCGATCAATTCAGCTGGCCTAATTTGAATCTTTATTCGAATTTTTAATATTTAAATTCTAATTAAATACCATTTTTCTCTCAATTTGTAATCGTTAATTATATCAAAATATTATTAACGATTCTATCTATAATCAATTTGCATGATTTGAATTGCTCGATCACACTGTTCTAAGTTTAGTTCCACAATGGGCTAGTAGAGGGACCTAATGGACCTACAGATCATGAGCTCCAACGATTCGAGATTAACTAGCTAAACTCTTTTAACCGAGCTAATCAAGATTCGTTAACTAATTGGAGTGTCCACTATGGCCCCTAGCTGCACACTCCTCACTATAGATATATTTATGTCCACCTGATATAACCATGATTAGTAAGTCAACTATTCACAAGTTGTTCGCAATCTCGACTGAGTAAATTTATTGTTTTACCTCCGAGATTACATTTTTCTCCTTAAGCGTCAGTTGATCTTCTAATGAATTGGTTTAAGGTTCAACCTATAAATCGAATCCCTCTTAAGGCCCTTTTGTTCAAGGTCTAACGTCAGCACTTAAGGGAATAATCTATCTACTAACCCTAGAAATGGGTAGGAGTGAATTTCGTCTTACACCCTAGATTTTCAGCTTCCTACTCGATCTTACCCTTGAAATAAGAGATTTATTGGGCCAACACTGTTGAGTTTCCCTCACATATGCAATACTAAAGATAATCTCAAGTAAACAAAAGTTCGTAAGTAGCTCAAGATTAAGGTCGAGTTACCTATGTCATCAATAGTTGAAATAGTCAGTTTTAATCAGTTATTGGTGTTATAAAGTAAAATTGACTATTCCATGGTCTAGTCTTATACAATCTTATTGCATAAAACGCTCCCACTCGCATGTCTCTACATGAACGTCTCAGGTTCACTTCGCTCGTACTAAATACAAAGTAGACCGCACCTATAGTGTCTCCAGAATAAAGCGTCCAACTTTATTCCTATGCTCTAGACCGTTTAGTCTATTACTCGAACTTGATCCATATTTACATTACTACATAAAGTTCAAGTATTCTTACTATAATCAAAGAGCATTGTTTATTGGATTCTGAGTTTATAATAAACAAATTTCTTATTCAATAACAACTTATTGAACAACATAATAGTTTAACATTCACAAATTTTGAATTTTAGGACATAATAAATCTTACATGTACGGAAATCAAGTATTTTCAAATGAATAATATATAAATATACCCAATTTCATATGAGATTTTACTCTTCAAATGTCAAACATGAAAATGTACCATAACCACAACCTATAAATTTGCATGTTAAGATGTGTTCTTTTTTTTTAAAAAAAGTGTAAAAATAAGCCAAAATCGAAAATGCACAACAACCAAGTTTGAAAGTTAATGAACATCTATAAAAGTATGAAAATCAGTATATACAAAATAATCCAAGATTAAGCACGAAACCCTAAAATATTTCTATTGATTGAACATGTAAACTATGTGAATATGATTTTTAAATAAGGGGAAACTCCTTTTTGTGTGCTCGAATTTTGAAAATTAAGCGGTTTCGTAAACAACCATTTAAGGCACATTAATTCTGTATTATTTTTCCATATGTATTTTTTCATAATTTTTTTCTTTTCAAACTGGCCTATAATGTCAGTTTAAAACTGGCATTATACAAGTACGATGTCGATTATTAACTGGCATCGAAGAATGTGTTATTAAAGGTTTTTAATATCGGTTTTGCTTTAATGTCATACAAAACCTTTAATAACGCATTCTTTGATGTTGGTTTATAATCGACATCGTACCCGTATAACGATAGTTTTAAACTGACATTATAACGTCCAACAATGCCAGTTGTAAAACGATATTGTAGACCTGTTCAATATCAGTTGAAAACTGACATTGTACATCATCTTCTGTATCAGTTTTTTACCAACTTTTTTCAATAATTGTCTCATTGTCCAATCCATTTTTAATGGTGTTCAAATAGTTAAAAAACCGACATTAAATGTCTTGGTGTATGAGGAAATACCTGTCATCATATATTCTTAAAAAAATATAAAAATTGTTGCTATAATGAATGTCTGCTATAATATATGCATAGTTGTTGTTCTCCGTAGAAAGCCAAGAATACTTTTATTCCAACTATACTGCACAAAATCCAACCCGAAATATAACAATAGACACAACAATATACTAAAAAAAAAAAAAAAAAACTAAATATATTGTTACCTAAAGTATAATAACACACTCCATGGAACTACAATAAAAAACATTATATCCAACACTTCGTTCTGTATCACATATCAAAGCACCAAATGCTACTAAAAAGAGAAATTGTATAATATCAACAATAATTTGACCCCCACAAACAACTATTAGTACTTCCATTCTACGAGTACTTGTACTTACATCAAATGCTACTAAAAAGAGAAATTGTATATAAGTCTTCCAACAAAAACTTGGTTATTCTACCCAAAACTACATCAAGTAAACATCATCAAACACTTATATATTTATCACATATCAATAAACACGTTATCAAGTAAACTGAGATTCAATCCTAAGCATAAAATGGGAATGAAAAAAGGATAAGTAGCAATAGAGCAAAAGTACAAGTACTCTATTCCATAAAAATTAAGAGTAAGTTTTCTTGAAGAAAGTGAGAAGAGAATAGGAGTGTCGTCTATTGACATACAATAATAAGAATCAACAACATGCCAAAAGAATATTATGTGTTTCAAGACTTGACCACTTCCAACACTTTGTATGTACATTGGAGCCCTAAGCATTAAAATCTGAGAAGCATACAAATAAACTAAGTAAGCTATATAAGAAAACAATCACTTACCTCACTCTTTCAAAATTAAGCTAACTCAATCTGATCCACATCATGTGCCAATTGCAACCAGACCAGGTAGGCCTTGTTCTAAAAACTAAATTCAAGTCAGGAGTACATTTGTGATATATAATTAAGATAAGGTAAAGTTTCACATGAATGATTTGAAATAATAATACATGTCTTCAGCCTCTTCCTGAGCTCTTTTTAGAAGACGCTTCCTTTTCTGTGATCTGTCCATCAGCCTATACTTCAAAAGCATCTTGAACTTGTTTGTTACTCCATACATATATGACAGATTAATTCTAAAACCAATACAACCAACACTTCAAAACTAAAATCAACCATAAAGTAAAGGCAATAATAAATTTAAATTCCAATGAAAATCAAATCAAATGATGACCATACATCTATCAGAATAAAAATTTTTCCAAATAAACAAAAAGAACGTGGGAAATTTGTATGGATGACCCATTCGGCCAACCCCATGTGTAAAATGGCCCATGTTTTTAAAAAATAATCTCACATATAAGGCAGAGCTGGGACTTGATCTCATATTTGAAGTGGAGCTACGAAAACTGGACATGGAGCAAAGTAGACTGAACATAATCCTGCAGATGAGGCGGAGCCTAGGAAGGACGAACTCGATTCAAGGGTCTATAGTATCACTACAAAAAATTCAGTTTTTAGTGGCACATCAAAAACGTCACTGTAAGTCCAAAACACGTCGCTAAAAGTATTACCAATGCAACTCCACGCGTCGTTAGGACTGTCGTTGTATCTGCTTAGCTATAAGTTTTAGCGACACAATGCTTGCGCATCGCTAAAACTCCACTTTTAGTGACATAAACGCGTTGCTAAAACTCCACTTTTAGTGACATATTGTTCGTCACTAATTAATTTTTACAGCGACATCGTACGTACGTCATTAAATGTATACTTTAGCGACATATATTATTGTCCCACTAAAAATGTGATGTTATTTTTTTTAAAAAAAAAAAACAATGATTTACCGACGTTATAGAAAACGTCGATAAACGTATTTTATTAATTAAAAAAATAATATCCAACACTCAAACGGGGGGGGGGGGGGGGGAGAGACACGCCAAACATGAAAAAGGCTTCAAGTCCAAGTCATCTAGATGCTCATCAAACTCCAAACTAACTAAACAATGCTCAATACACAAACATTATAGTCAACCAATGGAGGGAGGCATGCCAAACATAAAAAAGCTCCACGTCATCTAGACGCTCATCAAACTCCAAAGTAACTAAACAATGCTCAATACACAAACATAATAGTCAACCAATGGAGGGAGGCATGCCAAACATAAAAAAGCATCAAATCTTCTAGATACTCATCAAACTCCAAAGTAACTAAACAATGCTTAATACACAAACATAACACTTAACTAAGGAAGTGGGGGCATGCCAAACATAAAAAAGCTTCAAGTCATCTAGATTCTCATCAAACTCCAAAGTAAGTAAACAATGCTCAATACACAAACATAATGGTCAACCAAGGGAGGGGGGCATGCCGAACATAAAAAAGAAATCAAGTCATCTAGATACTCATCAAACTCCAAAAGTAACTAACCCAAGAACAATACACAAACATAACACTTAACCAAGGCAGGCAGGGGAGTCATGCCAATCATAAAAAAGAAATCAACTCATCTAGATACTCATCAAAATCGAAAAGTAACTAAACAAAGCACAATACACAAACATAACACTTAACCAAGGGAGGGAGGGGAGGCATGCCAAACATAAAAAAAGTAATTAAGTCATCTAGATACTCATCAAACTCCAAAGTAACTAAACAATGAGCAATACACAAACATAACATTTAACCAAAAGGGTGGTCATGCAAAAACATAAAATAGCAATCAAGTCATCTAGATAATCATCAAACTCCAAAGTAACTAAACAATGACGAATACACAAATATAACACTTAACCAAGGGAGGGGGGTCATGCCAAACATAAAAAAGTTTCAAGTCATCTAGATGCTCATCAAACTCCAACGTAACTAAATAATGCTCAATACACAAAAATAGTGGTCAACCAAGGGAGGGGGCATGTTAAACATAAAATAGCAATCAAGTCATTTAGAAACTCATCAAATTTCAAAGTAACTAAACAATTCTCAATACACAAACATAACACTTAACCAAGGGAGGGAGGTCGTGCCAAACATAAAAAAGCTTCAAGTCATCTAGATGGTCATCAAACTCCAAAGTAGCTAAACAATGCTCAATACACAAACATAATGGTGAACCAAGGGAGGGGGCATGCCAAACATAAAAAAGCAACAAGTGTTCTACATACTCATCAAACTCCAAAGTAACTAAACAATGTTGAATACACAAACATAACACTTAACAAGGGACGGGGGTCATGCCAAATATAAAAAAGCTTCAAGTCATCTAGATGCTCATCATACTCCAAAGTAACTAAATAATGCTCAATACAAAAACATAATGGTCAACCAAGGGAGGGGGGATGCCAAACATAAAAAAGCAATCAAGTTATCTAGATACTCATCAAACTCCAAAGTAAATAAACAATGCTGAGTACACAAACATAACACTTAACCATGGGAGGGGGGTCATGCCAAACATAAAAAAGCTTCAAGTCATCTAGATCCTCATCAAACTAAGTAACTAACCAATACTCAATACACAAACATAACACTTAACCAAGGGAGGGGGGGACATGCCAAATACAAAAAAAAGCTTCAAGTCATCTAGATATTCATCAAACTCCACAGTAACTAAACAATGCTCAATACACAAACATAATGGTCAACCAAGGGAGGAGGACATGGAACCTTTGGGCCTGATCATAAAGACAATACTTAGATGAAATAAAAAGTTCTAATCAAAACATAAGGTACGACCACAAGAAATGACTTGCCTTTTCTTCGAACCAAGTAGGAAATTATAATTGTTGCCTTCTATGAAAATCACCATGACCATTACTTGAATGAAGAGTTCTCATATGCTTCCTATGTTTTGCAAGTTAGTGTAACTTTCTAGTTATGTTTAAAAAAAAAATGAATATGACCAAATTGATACATACTGAAGATAAGGTTCCACTACATCATAGTTGTTTAGAACATACAAATGTTATTTCGCTAACTCATCGAAAGTTAACTGTTGAAATAGGGCAGTACCTAACCATTGTATATGTCTAGAAAAATTTGATATACCAGTATTGTTGATCTCCTCATCATCATTTTTATTATTATTTCTATCACTTCTATTAAACCTTGTTTCAA
The DNA here is from genome assembly GCA_037974625.1 of Cucumis cinereus. NCBI lineage: Eukaryota > Viridiplantae > Streptophyta > Magnoliopsida > Cucurbitales > Cucurbitaceae > Cucumis > Cucumis cinereus. The sequence continues at coordinate 9,665 of JBBPDJ010024693.1, read as the reverse complement.
TTCCACGTAAATACATTGAACAAAGGTTCAAAGATTCATTTATGACATAAGCTTCTGCAATTGAACCCTCAGGTCGAGCTTTGTTTCTAACATACTATTTCAAATACCGCAAACTTCTGATACGTATAATTTAAATTACATGTGTTGAATCCATACACAATAAAAGTAAGAACGACGGATAATTCACATACATTTCGATTGGATACATCCAACTATATCCGTCAGGCCTAACAACTATTGCTTCTCACGAAAAATGGACAGCTAAATGGACCATCACGTCAAAAAAAGCTAGTGAAAAGATCGTTTTCAAATTACACAAGATGAGTACTATATCAGCTTGCATTTTGTCTAGTTCTAATATGCTCAAAGTTTTTTTACATAGAGAATGGAAGAAATTTGACAACTTCGATATAGTTGTAGAAATGTCCTTACGTTCATACGGTCGAATGCCAATTGGGAGAAGTCATTGAAATAAAACATCACAATGTGGCTCTTCAAACTAGATATTTTCCCTTCTTTTAGATTTACACAACGAGATATGTTGAATGCAAAACCATCTGGAAACTTCACAAACTTCAAGAACGTACAAAAGTCCACTTTTTTAGCATCAGTTAACGTGTAGGAAGCATGAGGCTTGAGACATCTATTTCCAATCTCCTTTATTATTTTCAAGTTAGCTAGATCCTCACGAGCTTTAATGGTATCTTTGTTTTTCCATCGATTTTCAATATTGTGCACACTAAGTTATTACAAATATTTTTCTCAATATGCATCACGTCAAGTTTATGACGTAGTTTAAGATTTTGTCAATAAGGAAGATTGAAAAAAAATGCTTCTTTTAGTCCAGTTATGCTCACTAATTGTCTTTTTTTTGTTTGACATCATATCTTGTAGGATTCTTACTCAACATAGCAAAACTTATAAAATTCAATTGATTTATAATATCTTGTCCAAATAAAATATTGGGAGCTGCTCGCATTTCTTGTTTTCCATCATGTTGCTTACTTTTACTTCATGCATGCGTTAAAGGTAGATATCGACGATGTCCCATATAACAAATCTTGCTCTTTAATGCCATTGAGCTTGTATCGACATTGCAAACTGGGCACACTTTATAACATTTCGTCCTCCAACTAGATAAATCACTATAAGCTGGAAAATCTCTTATTGTTCACAGCAGTGCAACACGAAGTTGAAAGAAAGAAGCACTGAAATTATCGTACGCTTGAATGTCATTCACCCAAAGCTCATTTAACTCATCTATCAGTGGTTGTGAGTAAACATCAATTTCTTTACCAGGAGACCTTAGACCAGGGATGAACAAACATAGAAAAGTGAATGGTGATTTCATACACTTCCAATGGGGCAACTTGTATGGAATGAGCATAACTGGTCATATGATGTATGATGTGCTCATGTTTCCAAATGGATTAAAACGTTAGAAGAAAGTGCTAATCTGATATTTCGAGTGTTCGAAGCAAAACAAGGATATTGTTCATCAAAATATTTCCAACCCTCAGCATCAGCAGGATATCGAAGTATGCCTTCATTTTCACACCTCTTATCTTTATGTCACCTAATATCCTCGGCAATATGTTTTGATAGAAATGATCTTTGCAACCTTGCCGTTAATGAAAAATATCTTAACACCTTATGTGGAATTTGTTTCCCCTTTCTATCATTCGTCTTGTATCAATCCACAATGCAGACAATTGTTAAGTGATGCATATTCTTTCTAAAATAAAGCACAATTAAATTTGCACACGTGAATTGATACATATCCCATCCCTAGATCACGTAGTATTTTCTTGGCCTTACAGTAGGAGGCAGGTAGCTTCATACCATCTTAAAAGGCTTCGTTTAATAATTCAAGCAACATATCAAATGACTTATCCTTCCAACAATTAAGCACCTTAATGTGTATAAGTTTAACTAAAAAATTAAACGAACTGAACTTTAGATATCTCCTATTCTATTTCAACAAACATTCCACTCATCTTGCTCGTTTCATTCTCTTTCAGTTTCTTCAAACATTGGCCGATGTAAATCATAAACCATCTCTAGCATATTATCATCCAATATCTCTCTCTCTAACGTTTTCTCTAAGATTTATATTCTCTTCTCTCCGTTCACCAGAATTGGAAAAGGTTGCACCTAGAAACCTTGAATTAGATCTCAAAAATAGAAAAAGATCAACGGTATCTCCATGGAATATCCATCACCGATAAGTCGGGGACATGCCATATTTATACAAATAAAGTTCTACGACATCTAATCTAATCCAATTGATGTTCACACCATTTGAACAAGGGCATCTTGTTCTTCCCTCTTCGTCTAAATAATTCATTGCAACTCTGATAAAATTATCAACACCGTTAGAATATTCACTAGAAGTTTGATCCCTTAAATTTATCCAACTTCGATCCATAATAAGCACAACTTAATGTATCTAAGTTAGAATTCAAAGTGTTAGAATCAAAACCTCATGTAAATTGCAAACACTATAGGTAAACTTATGTCCAATCAATTAGGCATTCGAGCAAAGATAAACATAAGTGCATTTTCATTTAAAAAATTTATGACCAGAGCACAGTAAAAAACATTCATTGAATTAGGCACAATCAAAAAATTCAGAACATTACTTATTTTGTAATATAGGGAGTACATATTTTGCAGTACCAATAAAAAAAACATTTAACTACTTATCTTAAGAAAAAATCCATGTATTTGAAGCAAAAAAGTAGACAAAATATAGGAAGGAAAGATGCATCGATGAGTGATTGAAAACAAAAGGGAGAAATCGATCGCATCCATTGCTGAATCAGAATGGATGCCGGTGAAATCGTCGTCCAGTCATTGTCAGTCACACGGGTCGAAGCCTTGGCCAGATCAGTATCGTGGAGAATGGGTCGATGTCATGCGGGTCTTTGGATAATGGGTCGAAGCCTGCTCATCCGTCGATTCAAAACAACATGTCTATCGTCGTTCGCTGTCACAAAACAACACCTATGTCGTTGTAAAACAACACGTCTATCGTCATCTGCGTGTCCGTATCGTCTGTCGTCGTCTGTGTCGTGAGTCGTCGTCTGCGTTGCTCGTCCACCGTAGTCTACCTCTTCGGTCAACCATGGGTAGTGTTGGAGATAGGGGTATCGAGCGTGAGGGTTGGGGAGAATGGGAGAAAATAGAGTTTTTTTTATAATGAAAATGAAAGGAGGGAAACAAAAAATAAGGGAAAAATTAATTTTTGGTAAACTTTTTAGCAACATTCATGTTTGTTTCTAAAAGTAATTAACCTTTAGTGACATATCGCAAATACTTTTAGTGACATAGACTAGAATTATGTCGCTAAAAATAATCTTTTGTGACACATTTTTTTCACGTAGCTAAAAATAATCTTTTAGCGACAAAACTTACTTGCACCACTAAAACTTTGTCATTGAATATTAAATTTCTTATAGTGTATAGGAATAAGGTTGGGTACCTTACTCTGGTAACACTATGGATATTGCTCATTTTTTATTTGATACAAACACAATGATCCAACGTGTTCGTGTAGGTGACAAACGAGTGGATGTATCCTATTTAATGCTTTTGTATTAGACTAAACCACAAATAGTAATGATTAGATGTAACTCCGTTACTTAACTAGGTTTCTATTTAATTAGGATGACTTATGTAACTTAGTCTTAATCCTGAGTGTATTATGGACTCTTGTTTGCGAGAGATTGTCCTTTGATTTGTACGGGTGAGAGTGGCCAGATTGTCGACTCAACAAGCCTACCATTTTGGAGACAAGAACGAGTGGAGAGCAGGAAACATAATCACACAAGATTAAATTTACTTCTTCCCGATTTTAGGGTAAGTAGATGAGTGTTGCTTTAAATGGTGCCTACGGGACTTGAACAAAGGACCCTACCCTTTTGTGCCATAAGAGAGGTTTCTTTTTATTGGTTGGACCATAAAAAAGGTGTTCACTAGAGGAGCATTGATATTCAAATACGAAGAAGTAATCCACTGATAAAATGGTAATTTAATCCAACTGGTGTTATATCATTCGTGAAAGACTAACCTGTTGTTATTGGTCTATATCTATGGACACTGAAATATATCTACAGTGAGAAGAATTCAACTGAGTTTTTAGTAGTGTGTACACACAGTTAATGAATATTGATTAATATGGTTAAGGAATTTAGCCAATTAATCTTACATCATTGTAGCTTCTAATCTGCACATCGTTGTAGCTTCTGATCTGTAGGTCTGTGAGGTCCCATTCCTAGCTCGTAAAGGGTAATGAGATTATTATATACTGATTGCAATTTGAAATGTTCAAATTTACTTAGAAAATTAATATAATGTGTGGTGATACATTATAATATAAAGTTTATATTTTAATTAAACTTTATTATATAAAGTTAATTTTGGATATGATTCAAAATTAATTTATAAGAGAATAAAATATTTGAATGAGTTCAAATATTAATTTAATGTGAATTAGATTCATATTAAAACTGTAGGTTAAAGTTTAATGCATTTATGATACTCATTAAAACAATAGGTTATGAGAGAGATACATTTGAATATGATTCAAATTGTAAACTAAGTTGAATATGTGATGCTTAACTTGATAATTAATTAATTGATTTTATTGATTTAATTATATTAGTTGAATTAAAACTATAGGTTATGTGGGAGATATTCATTTAAATATAATTTAAATGAAATTGTTAATTAAATTAAATTTAATTAGTTATTAATTATTTTATTACTCTTATTAAATAATAAATGTAACTCCCTTATGTGGGAGTTGCTTAAAACGTGTGAATCATCCCATGTTCTCCTACTCTCTCTCTCTCTTATGCGCATAAGGATGTGCAAAACAGAAAAGCAAGATAGTTGTTCATCGTTCTTTTTTTTAAAAAAAAATTACATAAACAAATTCTCTCACTTTTTTTCCAATCCAATTTTTGGTTCCCACAAGCCAAGAATCTCAATTACTTAGAGAATAGAAGAGGTTCTAAGTGTTCGTAATTTCAAATTTGGTGAATTGTAGATTCAGAGATGACAACGAAAGTAAGGTTTCTTCTTTGTTGTTTCTTTAATTTTTATAAAAGCATGCTTAGCCCTAAATTTTATATAGTAGGTTTCACCTCTTTATTTTATTCTGCCAATGTATTGAGTTTAAGATTCTTTATTGTTTCCTCTGCGTAAGGGTTTTAATCTCTTAAAATCACGCATATGAGGCAAAACCAAGCGTACTCGACTTTATCTTGCATATGAAGTATAGCTTAGAAGACCAAACTTGATTTGATCATACCTATGAAGCGGAACTAGGCATACTAGACATAAATTTCGGAGATGAGGCGGAGCCAAGTGGACCAGACTTGATCTTTGGAGATAAGTTGAGCCAGTCAGATCGATCTTGAACTCGCATATGAAGTAGAGCTAAGGAGACCAGACTTAAGCATGGAGCGAAGCGGACACCACATCATACTTTGGAGATAAAAGGGGAGTGTCACATTAGACTTTGGAGATAGAGTAGAACGTTGATGAATCCCCATCACTAAAGCTTGAATGAGATACTATTTCAAACTTATGGGAACGAAGCGAATGCAGCCACATCAGACTTGGAGATGGAGAAGCAACCATCAAACTTGGAGATCAAGAGGTAGTAGTGAAACATTCAATCTTGGGGATCTACCCTCGAACTTGAACAAGGAGATGCATCAAAGAAGCAACCATTGAACTTGTGATGGAAAAAGTAGTGGCGAAGCAACCATCAAACTTGGAGATGGAACAAGCTACAGTGAACCAATGAACTTTCGAGCAGTAGTGCAACCCTCGAACTTGTATATGGGGAAGCAGCTTCGTCCATTAAACTTGGAGACATAGAAACTGTAGGATCGATATGGCAACCCTAGAGAGGGATGAATAGGATTTTTAAAAATTAATAAAACCTTTTGACCAAATGGTCACAAATAAACAAATTAATAACTTTTTGCTAATAAGTGATTTAAACAAGAAATTCATACAAATGCATTCACAACAAAATGACTTATAAAGTAATATAAACAAATTCAAGCACAAATCGTGATAATTAATTTTAAGCAATGAACTATATCACCAATTAATTGCAAAACTAAATAGGAGAGGGATAGAGAAATTGACACCGTAATTTTATAGTGGTTCGGCACAACCGACCTACATTCACTTTCCAAGATCCTCTTGGGTATGTCACTAAAACTTCGAATCGACTCTTTCCACAAATTAGAGACAACCGCTACACCACTCTTTTTATGAGTTCAAGAGCAAACTCAATTGTTTCCTCGGATCATGATCAAACCATTATAAACGACTCTTTTTAAGGAATAAGAGCAACCCCTTTAGTAATGCATTTTGAAATAAAGAACAAGATGAGAAAAACTCTCTCAAAGAGTAGATTTACAAAATTGTAGTACTCAACAAATCAATCTTCACAATACAATATAACTCTCTCAAGAATTCGATGAAAAGAATAAATAATGAAGCTTGGAGAGAGCAACAATGGAAGCTTTGAATTTTTAGAGAGGATTGAAAAATAATATGTAAATGATGTTTAAAAAATGTGTATATTAATTTTGAGAAGAAAATGTCTTTAAATAGAGAAATGAGATGTTGAAATCTCAAATCAATTTGGTCCATTGGATTTTATAAAATAAAATTAAATGGTGGAGATTTAAATCCAACTAGTGGTTAGATATATAAAAAAAAATAATATAATAATTTATGTCTTTATAAAATCATTTTTTTAAAACTAGCCGTTAGAAACGAACATAAAATAAAAATAATAATAATATATATCTTTTAAAGTAATTTCTTTTTAAAACCAATCAAAAAGCAAAAGTCCACAATGTGTCAAAAACTAGCCGTTAGACACAAACATAAAATAACATTATATTTATTTTTTTAAAAATAATATTAAAATCATTTTCTTTGTAAAGTCAATCCAAATAATCAACCATGTGTTTCTCCTCCATAAGATCCACATGTCACTCACTAATTAAATCTTATTCGTTAAGCTTGTTTCGTCTATAACTTCTTCGCTTGAACTCCGATTTGGCCAATTTAAATTGCGTTGGATTCATAATTTCAAGCTCTACACAATAGAATCACCAAATTACTAGAATTGCTAATAAATAAAATCATGTTTGTTATCATCAAAACATTGATTAATTAATTATTAAAATTAATTAATTTGAGATTAAGGGTAAAAACACCTACAGAAACAACAGTGCAACCCTCAAACTTGGATATGGAGAAGCAGTCTCATCCATCAAACTTGGAGACAGAGAAGCAGCAGGGAGGATTGCAAACTTTAATTTAAAGAAACACTGAGGAGTATGAGAATTTGAGAAGATGTGATCCTCAAGCTTTCAAACTTGAGTTTTAAGATTTTTTTTTTTTACAAGACTGAACTTAAGTTTTCTTTTTGCTCCCTATGTACCCATGCAATTTAGGCTCTTACGATATCGAGCTCTTTACATATTTAGGAGTTCATATTACAATAAGGATTTGTCTTCCTTCTTTATATGTAGGAATGATCAATATGATGACAATTCCATCTTTTGGTTGCTTTTTCATTTGTTCCCATATATTTCTTGTGACCTTGAAGGTCGGTTGCTCTTGATATTGTTGAATCGCCTTGGAGTGACTGCGAGAAATTCGTTCTATGTTAACTCTGCTTGATGTTTTGGAAACGTTGCTCTTAAATGTCCTTATGTCTTAGTTAACTTTTGCGTAAGAGAAAGAGATGAAAGGTAGAGATGTCCAACAAGACGTGCCAATTTGTACAACAAGATTTCTAGAGAATTAAGTTGAATTTGATTTTTTTTATTTGTATTACTTTTAGTGTTATGAGCACAATCTCTAATATTTGATCCTTTTATTCTTTCTATCAAAAAGTAAACTTTAATCCTTAAGTTTGATGATTTTCTTGGATGATTGGACCGCAGATTAACCAAAAGACTTAAATTGACTTATGGCTTATTGATCAGCTTGAATCGAATCCTAGCTTGTTGATCAGCTTGGATCGACCTTTCACATGTTAATCGATTTGGATCAATCTTGTGAATCAGCTTAGATCGCCGTCTGACTTGTTGATCTATTTTGATCAACCTTTGGCTTATTGGTCAGATCAAATTGACTTTTGGCTTGTTAATCTGCTAGGACTAGCCTCAGAGTTGTTGATAGACTCGAATCGACCTTTGTCCTATTAATTTTCTTGGATCGGACTCTAGCTTGTTAATCAATTTGGATCAACTTTGTTGAATCAGCATAGATTGAATTTAGTTTGTTGATCTACTTGGATTAGCCCCTGGCTTGTTGATCTACTTAGATCGGCCTCTAACTTGTTGATCATCTGATTCTCTGTGTTTGAATTCACACGCTTGAGTTTAGGAAGCTGAGCACATGATGTTCTTGAAGGAGTGCATTGATGTTCTTGAAGTTAGAGAATTGGAAGAACTTTTGTTTTTAAGTGTGGTCAGCTTCAAAAGTTCGGGAGTCTTTTGATCGTTGAGAGAATTGTCTCTAAGGTCTTTAGAGTGTAAAATTTATGACCCTTCTAATAAAGGCGAACTCTTTTATTTATAGAGTTCTTAATTGGACTTGTGGGTATGGGTTTGATTGGTACATGGATCTTGAAAGGATAAAAACCCTAACGTAGCGAAAGATCACAGAGACCAAAACTCAATTTAATTGGAAAAAATTATAAATACCCATACATTGAAAAAATACAAAGAACCTACTGTATTAAAAATTAAGCATTCTTTTGACAAATTAAAACACAAAGAAAAAATTCTGACTTCATTGGCGACGCTAGTATCTACAAATCACCAAATTGTTGTTGAAACACCACCGATTGAAGAATTCTTTGAGTAACTCTAAGTTTATTGCCTTGTGGGAACCAATTGAGATTGGAAAAACTTTTTGAGAGAACAAAAAAATAGAGAGAATTTTGTATTATGGAATTCACTAATTACGTTCAACCTACAACTCCCTATCTTCTGTAGGTTATAGAAAAGGAAGAAGAAGAAGAAGAAGTGGGCAGTTGTGAGTGAGAGAAAACGTGGGAGAGTTCCACATTAAAAGGGGAGATAACATGGAAGTTATCTCTTTTAAATTTAATTTAATTGAATTTTAAATTAATTAATTAATAATTAAATATGATTTAATTAATTATTAATTAAATAAATCATATTTCATTAATATTTCATTTAAATCATATTTAAACGAATATCTCTCACATAAATTATAGAAAAATTGTTTAAAACTAGAAAACTTATCAAAATATTTACAGTTCATAGAAAAAAAATCTTCCAACGAAAATCAGGTTTAAGCTTATCCAAATTTCTAAAAAATACCCTTTTCATATTTGAAATTCATGCGTGCCTTTTCTTGCTCAGACCATCGATTTCTTCATCACTCTTCCTCCAGCATCACCAATTTCTTCCTTCTTTATGTACGGCATCTCATCCTTCATCTTCTTCATCTTGCGGCTTCTTCAGGCACACATCTGTAATTCTTCTCTTCTTTTTTCTTTTCTTCTGTAATTCTTCTTCTTCTTCTTCTTCTTCTTCTTCTTCTTCTTCTTCTTCTTCTTCTTCTTCTTCTTCTTCTTCTTCTTC
>JBBPDJ010024682.1:0-20600 GCA_037974625.1 Cucumis cinereus | reverse complement strand
TTTAATTAATTAGATTTTTATCAAACATAGTAAAATGATAAAACAAATAAATTAAATTAAATATTGAAAATGGAAAAGAAAATCTAATCTTCTACTTTAATAAAAGAAACGTAATTTTTTCTTTTTTGTAAAAATTTGTTAATGAGATACAAAACTAAAATGATAAAACCAATGAAAGAAATAAAATGTTGAAAATGGAAAACTGTGTAATCTTCTACCTTAATGGAAAAAAAACGTAAATCTGAAAAAAAAATTTCGTAAAAGTTTATTAATGAAATATGTATATATTTTCCAAACAAAAAATATAAGAAACAATAATTTAGTTAATTACATACCTATATATTTGGATACAAAAATAAATGAAATTGTCAATCTAATAATATAATATATATAATAAAAAATAAAAATTTTAGTTAAACCAAATCAAAACTAATAATAGTATCACCAATTAATAATAAAAAATAAGAGTAAATATTTGTACGTTTTTTTAAATATTGCACATAATAGTATATATATAATGACCAAATACTCTGTATTTGGAAATTGTAACACTCATACAAGGACAAAATTGGAAACTAATCAATTCTATCCATGCGTCGTCCACGTTTTTGCCATAAATCTTATTTTTTCTGTTTTTTGCTATAAATCAAAATGATCGCAGTAATTTTGCTATTTCCTCCAATTTCCTGCTTAAAAAATACTCTTAAACTTAAAAAGAAAAAAAAGTTGAGAAAATACCTTTGTTGTTATATAGCTCAAGCCGTTAATACACTATAACTTGTTTATTTATTTATTTTTCCTCCATTTTTTAATATAAATATATAAATAAAACTGCACAATTTAATAAGATATATTGACTCTAATAAGGATAAAAATAATAAGGAAAACACCATTGAATTTTAAGACTTAAATGTTTTGACGAAGTTGTAAGTTTATAGTTTAGTGTGTGCTAATAGTCAAATACATTCTATTTTATTCGACTAATTATTGTTTTAGTATGTTTTAAAGAAAAATTTTTATTTTGGAATTTTGTGAGATTTTCTGGATCTTTACGTTTTAACTTAAAATTTTAGTTTTTATTTTGAGTAATGAAAAATTTGGTGCAAAAATTGGATTACTGAGAATATTTTTTTTAACTTTCTTTAAGTTTAAGGATATTTATGTAACTTTTCAATAATCCAAAGATATTTTTAAAATAAAACTTTAATAGTTTCTATCCAAAACTGATAGGAAGACTATTTTTAAATTATTTTGAAAGGGTTGAACATCAGAGATTATCAATTCATTAATATTTGTTATACCTTTATAATTTTCTGTAAAAGAAAAAAATGTTATATTTTTGTCTAACATGTTATATTTATAATTTAATTTGAGAGTAAAAACAACTTCACTATTAATCTAAATAATTTTTATAATTTGTTTTAGTACAAATGAAGGTAGAAGATTTGAACCACAAATATATTGATTTTCAACATACACTGAACTAAGCTCTGTTTGACAATTTTATAAATTTTTTAACATATATAAATATGTATCGTATAGATGTTTTATTTATATAAAATTAAAATATTGGTATCAAGATCGATATTGATATTCCAATCTTTGGGAGAGACTAAATTATTGGTGGAAGGTGTTCATCCTCCCACGCTATTTAACATTTTGTTAAAATAATTGGTCTTTCAAACCAACCTTGTGTGTTGACAATTTTATTATTAATTTTAAGGGCTCAATTCAATAATTTTTGGTACTTAATTGTTCATTATTTAATATTTTCTTGTTGGTCTCAGAAAAATAAATATTTTGTTATTGAATTGTGGGAAAATACTACTTTGTCCCTAAGTTTTTTTTTTCTCAATTTTAATCTAGTTTTTATTTCGTTCCTAACACTTTTTTGGTTGAGATTTTTTGTTCTTCAATTTTGAATTTAATTTTCATTTGGTCCGTATGTTTCAAAATGTCATATAATTTTATCTTTGAATTTGAATTTGAATTTTATTATTACTTAGTCTCTAAACTTCAATATACTTTTGAGTTCTTATTAATACTCACATTGGTATTTAACATTAGTTTTCGCATAAGCTTTGAGACAATTATGGGATAAAAGTTCAATAAAAGTAGAATATTTTAAAATAGTCAATCTATTTCTATAACTCTTGGACTATTATAAATATAATGATAATAGATGCTCATTATTCATTATGTTTGGTGTCATTTTAACAAGTATCATCCTCTTACTCTTCCATTTACAATGCCAAATGTCTTGAATAGTCTAAACCTTGTATATTTACATTCCACATGTCTTGAAGGTGTCAAGCCCTAGTGGTCATGTAATCCACCACATGCTTGCCAAGTTGCTTATAAAGAATGACAATTGGTGGATGTTGTAAGACACACACACATTGGGAGAGAATCCAAAGAAGTTGAAGAAAGTGGAGAATTTCATAATTTTCTTATTTTTATATATTTATTGTATTTTATTTATTTAAATATTATATTTTCTTGATATCCGTGTTCTCGTTGTGCTCCATTTTTACAACACGTTATCAGCACGAGCTCTAGTCGTCTCTTACGCTGAAGGTAGGTCCTAAAAGTAGGTTGATTTTTTGTTCTATTTTTATTGTAATTAATAAATAAATTTTATTTTGCATATTTGATGTATATTAAATTCCTAATATAATTATAATATTTTATGATAGTGTTACCATTACAAATTTTGCAAAACTAGAATTTACGACTCTTCACATTAACGGTAACAACTATTTGCCATGGATGCTTGATGCTGAGATGCATCTCGATGCCACGAATCTTGGAGATACAATTAAGAGAGAAAATGCAACGACCAATCAAGAAAAGGCGAAAGCGACGATTTTCCTTCGTCATCACATTTGTGAGGATTTGAAATCAGAATATTTAACAGTAAAAGTTCCTCATATGTTGTGGAGTAAACTGAAAGAAAGGTATGATCATTTAAAATTAGTTTATCTTCCTCAAGCTCATTATGATTGGATGCATTTGAGGCTATAAGATTTTCGATCAGTAAGTGATTACAATTTTGAACTATTTAGAATTAGTTCAAAATTATTATTATGCGGATAAAAAATTACTGATGTGGACATGTTGGAAAAGATATTCTCCACTTTTCATATCTCGAATATGCTCTGCAGCAGCAATATCGAGAGAAAGGTTTTAAAAAATATTTTGAACTCATCTCATGTCTTCTTGTTGCCGAACAAAACAACGAGTTATTGATGAAAAACCACGGATCCCGACCAACTGGAACAACACCATTCCCTGAAGCGAATGTTGTGAATTTTAATCATGGATGGGATCGTGGTTGAGGTAGAGACCCTGACAAAGAAATAAATAATTATTACTTCGTGGTGGTTGTTCTAATAATCCAAATTTTAAAAGAATTACATGAAACGATGATCATAGAGGGAAAAGCTTCACAAAGTAAAAATACAAAAGGTGATGAAAAAGTTTGCTACCGATGTGGTATGACTGGACATTTGTCACATATTTGTCGCACACCGAACCACTTAGTTGATTTATATCAAGCCTCTCTAGAGAAGAAAAAAGGGAAAAATGTAGAAGCAAATTGTGCCTATCAAGATGATGATATATTTGATCCATCCAATTTGAGTAATTTGGATGTGACAAATTTATTTGAATCTCTAGAAGAGATCGGTACAATTGATGGAACAACAAGTGTTTCTTTTGATTTTGAAAACATCTAGAATAATGTTGTTGTTATTTTATTATCTATTTTCATGTTTTGTTTTGTTAATATTAACTTTTATACATTCCAAGTGTTGTTTTACTTAATATAATTATTTTCTTTTAATGAAGAAAGATGGATCATTTTCATACGTTGGGTGATTAAAGACTGAGGAAAGAAGATCTATGTCTGGTAGACAGTGCAATTATACATACAATGTAACATCCCAAAGTTTAAGGTACTTTGTAATTTTATTTATCAATTATCTTATTGAATGTTGGTTAATTTTAATTTGGGATGTTTGTTTTGGATGTAAATTTGGTTTAATTGTTAAAGTATTTGTTGTGGTTGTGTTTTATTTGGGTTTTTTGTACGGATGGTCCCTTTTTAGGGGCCCATTCGATTTTTGGCCCAAAATTTAAACTTGAATGAAAAATGGCCTTCTGATGATGTCAGCACCATGTGATTTTACCGTTTTGTCCCCAAAGTCAATGCGCGCGTCCCAGACCTACTCGATGCACGTTACACGTTTACTCGATGCACGCTACTCATCTACTCGATTGCTCGATACAAAAGTCAAACAATATACGCTTCTTTGACTACTTGATGCACGCTACACGTTTCACACGTTGCACGTTACTCAACATACTCGATGCACGTTATCCACGAAGTTCTATCACACGATTTGACGTTAAGCTACAATTTGACTAAAAGTCTGACAATGGGTACAATCCATTTAATGAAAAGTCATTTGGCATAATAAAGTGCCCTTTTGTTTCTAACACTTCAAAAAATTTATTTTTCCCATTAAAAAATTTAAAAAACAAGAAAACAAAACTCATACCGTCTCACAACTAAATTTCTTTGTTGTTCAAGTCAATCACGTAAGATGCACTTAAACTCTACTTTTAGATACTTACCAGCTTAATTTGTGTATGAGTCATACTCTAGTTTTGTATACTTACCAGCAATCAGTTTATTTATCATTTCGACGAATGTAAACTGCACTTAAACTCCTATTATTTTTCATTTCAACTAATGAAATGTTTGCACTATAGCTTTAATGAAGCAACAAAATACATTCTTCGAGTATCTTCCAACGTGCACCGAGTGTGAGGAAGGTGGTGTAGCGTGTAACGTGTGTAGCGTGTAGCGTGTATTGTACAAAATGTTGAATGTTTTTATTGTAGAATATTTTAGCTAATTTATGATGTTTGCTTGTATTATAGGATGGAAAAGAGGTATATATTCATCCAATTTGGCAGTACATGGGATGACGAGAAACAATGCTACAGTAAAGGTCGTCAAAAGAGTGTTGAAGTGGATTCTATAATCAAGTATAATGCATTTAAAGAATTGATATACAAAGTGTCCAAGTGTAGTGCATCAGAATACAATCTACTTATCTGGGCTAAATACCGTACGGACGAAGAGTCATTTATTGTATTAGTGGAGAATGATGATGATGTTTGATTTTTGCTTCATGAATATACTCTACCAGTAGACCGCCGATATATGTAAGTGTTGAGAAGATCCAAAATGAAAAGATAGGGTCAATTCCAACAACAGTCTCCCTAGATAACATGGAAAACACATGGCAGTATTATGATGACAACCGTACTGGTATTGAGACGGTACCATGTACTGCTTATTCTATAAACACTTCTGATGCCCTAAACTATCCTGATGCCCTTAACCATTCTGATGCCCTTAACCATCCTGATGCCCTTAACCCTCCTGATTCCTTAAATCCTTCTGATTTTCCTAAACCATCATGATTCTCTAGACCCTCCTGATTCCCTAGACCCTCCTGATTCCCTAAACCCTCCTGATTCTCTAAACCCTCCTAATGTTCTATTTGCAAGTGGTGAGACTAATCCAACCGGAGAAGAACACACAGTTTGAAACGTACAAAGCTTTCCCAGCAGTGGACAGTTTGGAGGCAGTAGTGGATAGTTTGGAGACAGTAATTGTTGTAGACCTTTGAGTAGTGGTTGTAATGGCAGTAGTGGACCTTCAAGTAGTGGTTGTAGACCAGTAGAGTTGGTAATCCAACCATCTGCTGGATCAGACTTGGACACAAATATTCATAAGGGACAAATTTTCTTTAGCAAAAGTGATGTTAAGATGAGGCTGTCATTGTTGGCAATCAAAAACAACTTTGAGATGCGGGTTAGAAAATCTAACAAAAATTTGTACAGTGTGCGTCGTATACATTTTCTTCCAAATGGGCTGTTAGAGCAACTAAAACGAAAAGGTGTGACATATTTATGATAATCAAGTGTACGATCGAGCACATGTGTTCCATTGAGGTGTTGAATCACGATCATAAACAAGCGAGTGCATTTGTCATTGGACATTTAATTAAAGACAAGATTGGAGTTGGTCGTGGCGATTGCCTGCGTCATATCATAGACGACATGCGTCAAGAACTTGGAGTAAATATAAGTTATGACAAGGCATGACGTGCTAGGGAAACTGCCTTCGTCCTGGCAAAGGGGGACTCCCGAGGAATCATATTCATTGTTGCATGCGTACGGGAAAACTTTAAAGATAGAAAATCCTAGAACCGTATTTGAGATCAAGTTTGAGGACGATGTATACTTCAAGTATGTGTTTATGACACTGGGTCCGAGCTTGCGAGGATTTAGTTCTTGTCGCCCAGTTATTATTGTGGATGGTATCCATTTGTAGGGTAAGTATGGTGGAACCATGTTGGTGGGTGTGGCTATGGTGGTGACAACAGTTTATACCCGTTGGCATATGCCGTTGTAGATAGTGAGAACAATGATTCTTGAACATGGTTCATGTCTCATTTGAAATCTGCAATTGGCGAATGTCATGATCTAGTTTTTGTTTCAGATCAACATCAGTCCATTTCGAATTCCATTGAAGTAGTATTCCCGGAGGCATACTATGATATTTGTACTTTCCGTTTAAAAAGGAATGTGGAAAAGTATTTTAAGGACGACACAGTTAGAAAACTTTTCCACGATGCATCAAGGGCATTTCGAGAAATTTGAGTTCAAGAGACTTTGGGGCCAAATCATCAATTATGGTAATGGTTCGCTAGCACAGTATTTGAAGGCTGCCGAGGTTGAACGTTGGACACAATGTTATGAATATAAAAGACGCTATGACAACATGACCAGCAATGGAGCCGAGTGTTTCAACTCCATTAACAGTGAAGCTAGAAAACTTTCGATCACAAGACTGTTGGAACACATTGGAGGTCTCCTACAAGGGTGGCTCTATGAACGGCAAAACGCTTAGTCAAGCTCTACATCGACTCACTCGAAGTACGCTGAGGAGAAGATAAAAACTGAGTTCGAGTTGGTGAGACCGTACCGGGTGTTACCAATTGACTGCTATAAATTCGAGGTCAAAGATGGTGGGTTAGGCGGAATTGTTGATCTCCACACCAAAGAGTGTTTATGCGTTCAATTTCAATGTTTAGAGATCCCGTGTTCATATGCTATTGTCACAGCTAGGAACCGCAATGTGAACTCATTCACCCTATGCAGTAGATTGTATAACATTGAATCATTGATCGTTTCGTACGCGGAATAGGTCAACCCGGTTGGTCATATTTCCAAATAGAAGAAGTCAGATGGTTATACAGACGTTAAAATTCTTTCACAAAAAAGGGTTGTCCGAGTTGGTAGGAGAATGGTGAATCGTATACCATCAGCTAGGGAGTGTCTGAATGTAAAAAAGTGTGGACGTTGTGGCCAATCGGATCACAATAGAAAACGGTACAACGGACCGTTCAACACCGTCGTGCCTCGTGCCCGAAGGAAGTCACAAGCTATGCGGTCGTTGAACATGTAATTAATTGGTCAATTTGTCGAACATGTTATTAATTGGTCAATTTATTGTATCATTCATTGTAAAAGACAAAATAAATAAATTCTATTTTTCATTGAGTTTACTGTTTTTTTCTCGATACACGCTACACGTTGCACGTTACACGCTACACGCTATACGCTACACGTTACACGTTGCATGCTACACGTTACATGTTGCACGCTACACGCTGCACGTTGCTCGTTACACGTTACATGTTGTTCTTTAGTGTTCAGGATTAAGTTTTCTGTTTTATCCTCGATACACGCTGTAGTTCCTTTAACAAAATCTAAGTTAATAAATTTAAAATTAAAATTGCAATAGAATTTAAGTTAATAAATTAAATTGAACTGGCGGCGTACTGGAACCTATATTCTAAAGACTTCGATTTATCTAAAGAAACTAGTGAATTACCAGTACATAAATATTCAAAAAAATTTAAACAAAAAATTTCACAATCTAATGTGAAGCTCCCCTGAATGTTCCCTATGTTGTTCCGGTACACCATCCATTGGCCAGGTTGGAGGTCCGACTTTGACTCGAACAACCCACAAGTCTCCACTAGTGAAGGGATGGTGTGACATCCAGGGAGTAGAAACTTCGCAATATCCTGCATTGATATGTAGGTAGGATAGGAGTCGTAGACGATTAGACGCCCTTGGTTGAGGTCGATCACCAGCATCAACCAGTGTTGACAAAAATTGAGGGGAGTGAAGACAAAGTCGACTTCTGTTCACCCCGACTGGTGGTTTTCTTTTAGACTAAACATGCAGTCCATATAGTAATGCTCTCGCTGCCATATGAGAGCGACCTCTTCGCGTGTTTTGCCCCAAATCTCTCTCCATATCGCGTAATCTTCACGGGAATTGAGGTAAATCTAAAGCAAAAAAAAAAAAAAGACTATGTACGAAATATAGTAAATTGAATCTAAAGGGTAAAAATGAATAAGTCACATACAATTAAAGCATAGGAGAGTGTCAACCATTCACAATGCAAATGTCCTACTGCGCAAACAAGAATCTCCGTAGATATAAAAACAACGCGTCCATCACTTGTAAAACCGTATGAGTTAATACTAAATAAAAGCATATAGGGTACTTACATCACATTCTATCCACTCATTGCTCGTCGTTAGCTCCTTAAAGAGCACTTTCTCCGTGTGGTTTTTCCAAAATAGGACACACTTCCCCGATCCGTTATAAGGTCCCATATCCAGAGCCTCCAGCCAGTACATAAACTCCTCCATAATGACCTTATCCACGATTGATGGATCGTAAGAGACCACCGTGCCTCTCCCAGGTGAAGAAATGCCTGGGTCGGTGTACTTCAGCCTCAACCTCTTTGACGTGAGTGATAGTGTGTATGGTTGAGGTGTCGTTTGTTTCCTACCAGTGCGTTTTGGCTGGTAGCTCTCAAGGTTCACCTTGAGCCTCAACTACTCTCTGCCCGCGACAGTTGAGGAAATGATCTAGGCGCTAGAAGAGGAAGGATCTCGATATCATGAAGTTGAAATGGATCGGGTGGAATGATTGTGACTGGTGTAGGAGGTGGTGGTGGTAGAGTGAGAGGCAGAGGTGGTGGTGGTAGAGTGGGGGTGGCGGTGGTGGTGGTGGTAGAGTGGGGGGTGGCGGCGGTGGTGGTAGAGTGGGGGGGTGGCAATGGTGGTGGTAGAGTGGGTGGTGGTGGAGGTGTATAGGACTCGGTGGGTTGTAGGGGTTTATTGGACTCGAAGGGAGGGATTGGATCATTGAACTCGATGAAAGGGATTGGTTCATTGGACTCGGTGGGAGGGATTGGTTC
Source organism: Cucumis cinereus (assembly GCA_037974625.1). Lineage (NCBI taxonomy): Eukaryota > Viridiplantae > Streptophyta > Magnoliopsida > Cucurbitales > Cucurbitaceae > Cucumis > Cucumis cinereus. The sequence continues at coordinate 11,236 of JBBPDJ010024682.1, read as the reverse complement.
ATTGGACTCGGTGGGATGTAAAGGACTCGGTGGAAGCGGGTTAGTTGTTCATCTTGTCCAGTGTAGTCCTGCAAGGGAAACAAAAAACTTGTTAACTTGCATAAACAAAAAAGAAAACAAACAAAAATAAACAAGGCAAATTTGTTAAACTTACCCGATAAAAGTTACCAATGAACTCAGCAATTTATTGCAAGGTCGACTTCATATCTGTCACATCAGCTCTCAAAGAGGTAAGGTTCGACTAAATGTCCCCTACCTTTGTCTAGACTAATGTGACTCGCTCGACTAGTTCATTTAACAGTCCGCGGGGTGCAGCAACTCTTCTTGATTTCGATCTAGTGTGGGGATCGAAATGGACCGTCTCGTGGTCTGATTGTCGACCAGCAAACTGTTGTCTATCTTCTCATGTGAGGAAGGTATAGGATCCTCTTGCGGGTAGTGTTGACCATAGTCTTCGTCAAACGAGGCCTCCTCTAGGTCATCAACAGGTCGAGCGCAGTCATCTTCCCCACTAAATGACTCGCTCTTGCTCAGATCACCATCATCAGACCCGTATACATGCCTCTCTTTAATAGGAGTGTCTCTATACGTCTTCTCTTCCTCAGACATCACTAGACTGATTGTGATCACTATCTACATGAATAACAAACCATTAATGAGATTGTTTGGTTAGACTATTATTAAACTATACTTAAACAAGTAACTGCATACCTTGTCTGTCTCAAAAACATCTTTTTGCAAGGCCTTGGTGGGTAGGGAGTACGTACATTCCCTCCTCAGAAACCGAGGAATTCTATGGTTGTTAAGTCGAGTCGCACACTTCCCAGCAACAATGGATATTATCTCCTATGCCCACAACTACACTAACGTAAAACACATTAAACCAGAATACTTGAAACATATTTCAAACACCAGATAAGGAATAGGTTTTACCTAGAATGCATGAGGGAAGCCCGGTAGGTTGTATTTGATAATATAATCTGGGTTATTCTTCACCCTTTTGTTGTAGTTATCAGCCTTGCCAACCAATCCTCGTTGCAGACCCGAGAAAGTCTTCTACCATAGAATGTTTCTCCAGTCTAGATTACTATAGTAGTCCATGTTCTCCTCATCATTGAAGAGCCTCATGTCAATATAGGTTCTCGTCTTCTCCCTACCCATCATTGCTAGTTCTGTGTAGTAGACACATGTCATCTTGACAGTATCTACGTCGGATTCAAACTCCATTGTCTTGTACTCCGCTTCAAGGGCATTATTGTGAATACCCTTGGTGATGGACTTCTTGTAGTATCTAAGGACTGTGTCCTGCATCTTGCACTCAGCCCTTTCAGCAATCCCAGTATTGGGGGCCGGCCACAACCTGTGACCAGAAGAAAAACGTCCTTTGTGAAGGTCACAAGGGTGCCATTCAAATCAAACGTCATGGCATCCCTTCTATTGTTGTCTTTCACTTCTCGCAGCAGAATGTAATGAACCAGTGGACTGTTGAAGATAACATCCATATCCACAAACCGCCCGAAGACTGTCTTTCTGAAGAGAGTAAGCTGTGTAGATGTTAGCTTGTCCTTCACAATCTTGTTCGCAATCGAGATGTGGGAAGAAAGACTGGTACCTTGGCCAAAAAATCGATCCTTCACATCGATCTTAAATTGGGTAGCCATTATGCAAAGGAAAAAATGCAAATTAAGTTAGCAATACACTCTGAAAAAAAAACTTGCTGCACGTTACTCAACATACTCGATGCACGTTACTCGACATATTCGATGTATGTTACTCAACATACTCGATGTACGTTACTCGACTTACACGCTTCACGTTACTCAACATACTCGATGCACATTACTTGGCTTCACGTTACTCGACTCGGGCTACCCTCGACACTCGAACGATTTCACAACGCAAAATACCTGAACACGCTACACTCGATACTCGACGCTATTCCACAATGCAAAGAACCTGAACAATGCAAACCCTACATTTTCCTACGGACGATGAACCAGAAGAAGACGACGGACACAAAAAAACCCAAATGCAATACAAAAAATCAAACTTAACGACAGCGATTCGACGAAATGCAAACCAAGCTTGCGCTAAACACTAAAGAAAAGGTTACAAAGAGAAGATGAATGCATGCATGAAGCGATTAAAGGATGATTGTTATCTTTTTAAAGTACGAGAAGACGTCGAGCATTGCGAAATGAAAGGGAAGAAGTTTAGTCGGCACCAGAGAGCAAAGAATGGAAGCACAAGAAAGTTGAAAAGAGTGAGAGTGGAGGAAATGTCTGGAAATGGTTACTTTAAGCGTACGTATGTTTTTTAAATTTCAGGGATAGCGTGCATTGAGTATGTTGAGTAACGTGCAACGTGTGAAACATGTAGCGTGCTTCGAGTTGTCAAAGAAACGTATATTGTTTGACTTTTGTATCGAGCAATCGAGTAGACGAGTAGCGTGCATCAAGTAAACGTGTAACATGCATCGAGTAGGCCTGGGAGGCACGCACTGACTTTAGGGACAAAATGGTAAAATCACATCGTGCTGACATCCTCAGAAGGCCATTTTTCATTCAAGTTTAAATTTTGGGCCAAAAATCGAATGGGCCCTTGAAAAAGGGCCATCCGTACAAAAAAACCCGTTTTATTTGTTGTTGGTGAGAGAGTTTTAGGTTTATTGGAAGAAAAAGAAAAGAGGATTTCTTGAGGAGAGAGGAAAGTAATTTTAATGAGAAGATAGGAAAGTATTATTAAAAAGGAAAGAGAAAAGGTGGGAGATTTGGAGAAATTAAAAAAGGGAAATAAATAATAATGTTAATAATATTTTGTTATTGTTATTATTATTATTATTTATTTAATGCACCTCGGATCGCGTGCTAGTCATCTCTTCCATCTTTTTCAATCTTTCTCTTCTTGAGAAACCCTAGCTGCCTCCTCCATCTTCGCCGTGCGACACCCTTCACCGGACGACACCGCCACAGCCACGTTCAGTGCATCGCCCCCTCATCGCGAGCTGCGTCAGCTGTAGATCTCACCAAGCCGAGAGCCACGTCGAGAGGTCACGTGAAGCATCGTGCCAGTCGTCTCCTCGCTGAAGCCGCGCGTCGCTAAGATTTGCAAAGCCGACGTCTCTACCAAGCCGACGCCACCTCGTCGTTACCCACGTCGCTCCTCAACGATCAGCCACGCCGTGGGTCGCTTTGTGCCGCGCTGCTCCGTGTCGTTAGCTGCACGAGTTCCAGACGCCAACGCCTCCTCGCCGAAGCCAGGCTGCATCGGTCATCGTGAAGTCGTGCATCGCCCAGATCTGCAAGACGAGCTGCGTGCGACGCCTAGATCTGCAAGCCGAACCGAGCCGTGAGCCGAGCCGAGTTGCCTTCCAAACCAAGCCACCTTCTGTCACGGCCAAGCACCGTCGCCACTGCTGATTGTTGGTGTGTTTGGTTAGGTTTAGGAAGAATTGAAATTGGGTTTTAGGGTACCCAATAAAGTTTTATTTGAGGTTTTCTTGGATTTATTGGGTGTTCTTTTATTGATTGAAGGATCAAGTTGAAGGTTCAATTTGGAGTTGTGTGGTACAATTGACTTTAGAAATTTGCTCTACAAATCGACTTGGTTTCGTCTCGATTTATGAGTTTGGAAGTTGTTAGTGAAGGGTTAAAATTAATTAATAATTCTTTACGGGAATAAATTATTAATTAAAGTTTGTGTGTTTAGGGTCATTTAAAGGATACTCCGAGCTAGGGGAATTTCTGTAATTAAGGTAAGGAATACTTCTACTGAATCCACACATTTGACGAATAAGGTGTGGCAAATGGTTATTTTGCCTACACTGCGGTGTTAACTTTGAGTTCTTGTATATGTTTCGTGTGGATTATGCATGACCTGTTGTTCTTTTGAATTGTGTTATATGTTGCACGAGGATTAAACTGTTGTTGTGATCACTATGTTTATTGAATTGGTTTATTGAATATGGTGCTGTTAACTTTACCTAATGACTTTTTGTACTTGGTGGTGGAACGGTGTGACAAGCCTATGTGGCATATTGTAGCGAGGGTCGGTTAACAAGCCTGTGTGACGTATTGTTCCAACAGGGTCAGATAGCAAGCCTGTGTGTCGTATTGCTTTAACAGAGCCAGTTAACAAGCCTGTGTGGTGTATTGTTCTGGCAGGATCGGCTAACAAGCCTGTGTGGCGTATTGTTCTGACATGACTGTTCCTACTAAATCAATTGACTGTGTCTCGTAAAGTATGAGTTGTTAGAGAGAGTTAACGATCACCTAGTGGGATTAGTAGTGGGTTCTTTACTGGGTATATTTTTATACTCATCCTTTCGGTGTTGTATTTCAAGCAAAGGTAAGAAGGGACCGACGAGGAACAAGAAGAACCAGTGACCATACCAGAGAGGACCAGGAGACCTTTTTGCTTCTGCTTATTGTTTATTTCTGCGCTTTTACTGTTAAACTGTTTTACTTTATTTTTTGAAACTATTTGAGTTAGAAAACTGTTTTAGGGATCCCGTTTAGGTAGTTCTCTTTTTCATTATTTTGGTTAATTATTTGTTTTGATGACCCTTTTAAATGTGTATTTTGATTAAATAAAAGTATTTGTTTTGTTTTGTTTTCGTCTTTTAAAATTGATTTTAATGGTTTTAATCAAGTATTGGCCCAATTCGGTTTGGGAATTCGGGACGTTACAGTTGGTATCAGAGCTTAAGTTGTAGGTTCTGCAGAATGACTTACGGTATAAGTCTATGGTTTAGGTCCCTATGGTCACTATGGTTCACTTGTTTCCGCTAGGTACGTTTTCTTAATTAAGCTTTTGGTGATGCCTATTTACTGCTTGTAAACTGGAAATAACATGGATCTTTGGTAGACCTTGTTCTTATGACGTGGTGATGGTTTTAGAAAATGTCGCCGCGTCGAGGTGCTAAGAGAGGTGGACGGGGTGGACGAGAAGCAAGTCGAGATCAACATTCTAAGCCAGCTGTGGACCTCGTCGCACATGTTATGCAGGCCGATCTGGCTACTTTAACAGCTCAGTTGGGGCAAACTATTGCAATGGTCGTGACGGCAGCTTTGGCATAGTTTCAGTCGACCCTGATCGCACCTGTCCCAACCGCACCAGTCCCAGATCAGGCTGCACTAGTGGTATCTAAGGACCTGTCGGATCGCCTGTCGGTAGAGGCAAAACACCTAAGAGATTTTCGGAAGTATGATCCTGAACTGTTTGATGGGTCATTAAAGGACCCTTCTAAAGTAGAGTTATGGTTTTCATCGATCGAGGATATTTTTCGTTATATGAATTGTCTAGACAACCAAAAGATCCAGTGTGTAGCGTTTATGCTCAAGGACTGGGCCATTGTCTGGTGGAAGTCTGTTGAGAGAATGTTGGGCGAAAATTCTCGTAATATTATATGGGAGCAGTTTAAGAAGTACTTTTATGAGAAGTTCTTCTCTGCTAATCATTGCGATGCCAAGTGTTAGAAATTTTTAGACCTAAAGCAAGGCAAATGTTAATGAGGACTATGATCAACAGTTTGACATGTTGTCTCGTTTTGCTCCAGAGTTGGTTGCAACAGAGGCGACCCGTGCTGAGAGGTTTGTGAGGAGCCTGAAGAAGGACCTTCGAGGCTTTGTTAGATTATTTAATCCTTCCACTCAGGCAGAAGCCCTGCATTATGCTATTAACGCAAGCGATCGTGACGATGATGTTTTGAAGAAGCCGTCTGAGAAGGAACCCTCCTCGGGTCAGAAGAGGAAGGTTGAGGACAAGCCAGCAGAAGTTCCACCAAAGAGTTCGAGGGCTAGAGGGGCATTGAGTCACTTCCGAGAGCAGTTTGCAGAGGTCGGTGTCATTGTGAAAGAGACACCATCTTGCCGTAAATGTGGAAAGAGATACTTGGGTTCCTGCTGAATGGGGGCTAAGGTTTGCTTTGCATGCAAGCAACCAGGGCATATGGTCGACAGTTGCCCTAATAACTCTTCGACAGCTGCCAGGATTCAGTCAGCTAGTACATCCCAGGGAGGTGGAAATAGGCAGCAGGGCCGAGTTCTTACCACCAACTGGCAAAAGGCAGAGAAGGCAGGCACCATGGTGACAGGTACGCTCCCAATCTTGGGGCATTATGCTTTGGTGCTTTTTGACTCTCGGTCCTCTCATTTATTTATATCTTCAGTCTTTGTGGAGCATGCATATTTGGAGGTTGAACCTCTTAATTTTGTTTTGTCTGTGACTATTCCATCTAGAGAGATTATGTTGTCTGAGAAGAAAATTAAGTCATGTCAGATAGAAATAGCGGGTCATGTGCTAGATGTAACCTTGCTAGTTCTGAACATGCGAGATTTTGATGCTAGTATAGATTGTGCTCGTAAGGAGGTGGTCTTTAACCCTACTTATGAGGCAAGTTTTAAATTTAGAGAGGTAGGAACTGTGGTGTTGTCCAAGGTTATTTCGACTATGAAAGCCAGTAAACTGTTAAATCAAGGTACTTAGAGTATCTTGGCTAGTGTGGTGGACACCAGGGAGGCTGAAGTTTTCTTATCGTCTGAGCCTGTGGTGAGAGATTACCCCGATGTGTTTCCTGAAGACCTTTCAGGTTTGCCTCCCGAGAGAGAGGTTGATTTTGTTGTTGAACTGGAGATTGGTACTAAGCCTATATCTAAAGCTCCATACAGAATAGCTTCAGCTGATTTGAAAGAGCTGAAGCTATAGTTGCAGAAGTTACTTGATAAAGGTTTCATCCGATCGAGTGTGTCACCGTGGGGTGCACCAGTTTTGTTTGTCAAAAAGAAGGATGGGTCTATGCGTCTGTGCATCGATTAAAGAGAGCTGAACAAAGTAACGAACAAGAACAAATATCCTTTGTCCATAATGATGATTTGTTTGATCAGTTACAGGGAGCTACAGTTTTCTCGAAGATTGATCTTCGTTCTGGTTACCATCAGCTGGGAATAAAGGAGTGTGATATTCCCAAGACTGCTTTCCGTTCGAGATATAGACATTATGAGTTCATAGTGATGTCATTTGGGTTGACAAATGCTCATGTAGTGTTTATGGATTTGATGAATAGGGTGTTCAAGGATTTTCTTGACATCTTTGTGATTGTATTTATTGATGATATCTTGGTTTACTCCAAGACAGAGGTGGAATATGAGGAGCATTTGAGGAAGGTTTTGGAGACTCTGAGATTGAATAAGCTTTATGCCAAGTTTTCTAAGTGCGAATTTTGGCTGAACTAGGTGTCTTTCCTAGGTCACGTCGTATCTAGAGAAGGAGTTTCGGTGGATCCTGCCAAGATTGAAGCAGTTACCAGTTAGCCTCGACCTTCTACTATTACGGAGGTTCGTAACTTTCTGGGTTTAGCGGGTTATTACCGACGATTTGTGGAGGATTTTTCCCGCATTGCTACTCCTTTGACTCAGTTTACCAGGAAAGGAGTTCCTTTTGTGTGGAGCAAGGCTTGTGAGAGTAGTTTTCAGAAGCTGAAGGAGAAACTTGTTACTGCGCCTGTCCTAACAGTGCCGAATGGTTCAGGAAGCTTTGTGATTTATAGTGTGCTTCAAAGAAAGGGTTGGATTGTGTGCTGATGCAACACGAGAAGGTAGTTGCTTCTGCGTCTCGACAGTTGAAAGTCCATGAGCAGAATTATCCCACCCATGACCTGGAGCTAGCAGCAGTGGGTTTTGCATTGAAGATTTGGAGGCATTATCTGTATGGAGAAAAATACAGATCTTCACTTATCAAAAAAGTCTCAAATACTTCTTCACCAAGAAGGAGTAGAATATGAGACAACGTAGGTGGTTGGAGTTGGTGAAGGACTATGATTGTGAGATCTTATACCATCCAAGTAAGGCAAATGTGGTAGTTGATGCCTTGAGTAGAAAACTAGCCCATTCAGGAGCTCTTATTACCAGGCAAACTCAGTTGCACCAGGATTTCGAGCGAGCCAAGATTGCAGTTGCAGTGGGGGAGGTAACCTCACAGTTGGCAAAGTTGACGGTGCAACCGACGTTGAGACAGAGGATTATTGAGGTTTAAAGGGGTGACCAGTAACTAAGTTTGAAGCGCCACCTAGTAGAGGCAGGTCAAGCTGAGGGTTTTTCTGTATCCTACGATGATGGTCTCCTGTTTGAGAAACGCTTATATGTTCCAGTAGACAGCGAAGTTAAGAGGGACTTGTTGTCTGAAGCTCATAACTCTCCATTTGCTATGTATCATGACAGTACCAAGACGTACCAGGACTTGAAGCGTTTTTATTGGTGGCCTAACATGAAGGGAGAAGTAGTAGACTTTGTTAGCCAGTGTCTGGTGTGTCAGCAGGTGAAAGCACCAAGACAAAAGCCAGCGGGTTTGTTACAGCCTCTTGGAGTTTAAGAGTGGAAGTGGGAGAATGTATTGATTGGTTTCATCACAGGGTTGCCTAGGACCGCGAAGAAGGTGGTGAGGTTGCACGGAGTTCCTATGCCGATTGTTTTTTACATGGATGCCCGTTTCACCTTAATTTCTGGAAAGGTCTTCAGAATGCCTTGGGTATCCGATTGGATTTCAGTACAGCTTTTCACCCACAGACAGATGGTCAAACTGAGCGTTTGAACCAGACACTAGAGGATATGGTGAGAGCTTGGGCACTAGAGTTTTCTGGGAGTTGAGACTCTTACCTTAATTTGATGGAGTTCGCTTATAACAACAGCTACCAGGCTACCATTAGCATGGCGCCGATTGAAGCCTTGTATGGCAAGTGTTGCAGGTCTCTTGTGTGCTGGGATGAGGTTGGTGAGCAGAGGTTATTTGGTCCTGAGTTGGTGCAGTCTACTAACAACCCTATTCAACAGATTAGACGCCGCATGAAGACAGCTCAGAGTAGACAGAAGAGTTATGCGAATGTGAGACGGAAAGACCTGAATTCGAGGTGGGAGATAATATTTTTCTTAAGGTAGCACCTATGAGCGGTGTTTTAAGATTTGCAAAGAAGGGTAAGTTGAGTCCCCACTTTATTGGGCCTTTTGAGATTCTGGAGAGAATTGGTTTTGTGGTGTACCGGTTAGCGTTACCACCATCCCTTTCTGCAGTTCATGACGTTTTCCATGTTTCGATGTTAAGGAAGTATGTGGCTGATCCGTCGCATGTCATCGATTATGAGCCCCTGGAGATCAATGAGAATTTGAGCTATGAAGAGCAACCAGTGGAGATTCTGGCAAGGGAGGTGAAGCCGTTGCGCAACAGGAGCATTTCCTTGGTAAAGGTTTTATGGCGAAATCAGCAAGTGGAGGAAGCTACATAGAAGCGGGGACGACATGAGAGCTCACTACGCAGAGTTGTTCGAGGATTAAAACTTTCAAGGACGAAAATTTCTAAAGGAGAGGAGACTGTAACATCCCAAATTTTAAGGTGGTTTGTAATTTTATTTATCAATTATCTTATTGAATGTTGGTTAATTTTAGTTTGGGATGTTTGTTTTGGATGTAAATTTGGTTTAATTGTTAAAGTATTTGTTGTGGTTGTGTTTTATTTATGGTTGGTGAGAGAGTTTTGGGTTTATTAGAAGAAAGAGAAAAGAGGATTTATTGAGGAGGGAGGAAAGTAATATTAATGAGGAGAGAGGCAAGTATTATTAAATAGGAAAGAGAAAAGGTGGGATATTTGGAGAAATTAAAATAGGGAAATAAATAATAATGTTAATAATATTTTGTTGTTATTATTATTATTATTATTTATTTAATGCACCTCGGGTCGCATGTTTAGTCATCCCTTCCATCTTCTCCAATCTTTCTCTTTTTGAGAAACCCTAGCCGCCTCCTCCTCCATCTCTATCGCGCAACACTCTTCACCGGACGACACTGCCACAGCCACGTTCAGCGCACCGCCCCCTCGTCCCGAGTTGCGTCGGCTGCAGATCTCACCAAGCCGAGAGCCACGTCGAGAAGCCACGTAAAGCATCGCGCCAACCATCTCCTTGCCGAAGCCGCACGCCGCCCAGATCTGCACAGCCGACGCCTCCACCTCGTGCGTCACATTGTATCTCTGCGAAGCCGACGCCGCCTCGTCGTTAGACGTGCTGCTCCTCAACGCTCAGCAACGCCGTGAGTCTCTCTGTCGTGCTTGTAATACCCGACTTTTTCTTTATTTAAGTTGTTTGTTGTAAATGTATTAATAAAATAACCGGAGGGTATTTTAGTAATTTTTGATAAAGGACATTTTAGTAATTTTGTTTAAGAATTGGTAAAAAATTAATTTTGTAGTGTTGTTTAAAAATAAAATAAAATAATATTTTAAGAAAAGGAAGAAAGAGAAAAGATATTTATTTATTGTTTAAAATAAAGGAAAATTGGTGTTTTTTAATTTGTGTGCCGAGAAGGATAAGGAAGAGATTGATTTTCATCAAATCTCTTCCAATTGGATGGGAGTTGGGTGAAATTTAACCCTTAAGAACACTGTAAATGATTTTGGAATGAAAAGAAGAGAGAATTTGAAGGAAAAGTGAAGAGGAAACCCTAGAGAGAGAGAGAGAGAGAGACTGAAAATCTGGAAATTTTTAAAGTTGAACACCTTGAGAAGAAGTGAGAAATTAAGCTTCAATTCTTAACTGAATTGTAAAAATTTGTGTCTAAATTGCTAAGAAAAGAGAGAGGAAGCTGAAGCACAGCTCAATTTGGAGAAATTTGGCCACTGAATTTGAAGAAAAAGCGCTCGGGCTGTGGAACTTGCGAAAAACGGACCCGAAACTTTTAAAATTAAATTCTCCGTCTACAGGCCGAATTAAGATCAAATTTTTGGAGGTAAGCTAGATTATTAGTTCATTTAGAGTTCTGTAAAAGGAATTGAGTTAACTTGATCTGTGTAGGAAGAAAGCAAAGTTGCAATTCTCGTTTCTCGGTTTTAAACTTGCCGAAAAACTGAGCAAGGTGACTTTCAGAGGCAAATTCGAGCTAACCACGAGGAATTTGGAGCTAAGTTTTTTAGGAAAGCAAATAGACTCATGTAGAAATCGTTTGGCATAGGTTAGAGCTTCTAATTATAAGTAGATTAAGAGAATTGCCTCGTCGAAGTTTGATCCATGCAGTCGCTGGAAAACTGGATGTTAATTAAGTAAGGAAGTCTGTGAAGAAGAAGAACTGGAAATTTATTATTATTAATATTATTATTATTATTACTAATATTAATATTAATATTATTATTATTATTAATTATATTATATATATGTATGTAATTATATTTATAAATAGTATTTTAGGAGAAAGAATTA
>JBBPDJ010024603.1:0-20618 GCA_037974625.1 Cucumis cinereus | reverse complement strand
TTGCTTCTAACACACGACCCGCTAATTCCAACTGACACGCCTTAACTTTCTCTTCAGAAAGCATAATTTCTCCTGACAGAGTAGACACAGACAGCACAAAATCAAGAGGTTCTACCTCCAAACAAGCACTCTTTACAAAGAGTGTTGAGATAAAGGAGTGAGAAGACCAAATAACACTAATGCAAAATGCCCCAATATTGGAAGTGTACCTGTTACCACAATACTTGTCTTCTCGGCTTTCTGACGATTAGTGGCAAAAACTCGACCTTGCTGTCGACTTCCACTCCCCTGAGACGATTCAGCTGACTGGTCTTTCGTGACCGCAGAGGATTTATTAGGACAATTCACAGCTATATGCCCCGGTTGCTTGGAAGTGAAACAAGCTCTGACCTCATTCCAACAGTGTCCCAAGTGCCTCTTTCCACATCTGTTACATGCAGGAATCTGCCCCTCTGTAGCACCCGCTTCTGCGGATTGCTGACGGTAGTTTCCCTGTGCGCCCCTCAGCCTCGAGCTCCTTCGTGGGTTCTCAGCTGGTTTCTGCTCAGCCTTCCTCTTCTACCCAGAGAAAGGTTCTTGCCCCATTGGCTTTGGCTGTTCCTCATCTTCCTTATCATTCGCATCTACAGCCAGACACAAAGCCTCAGCCTGGGTGGTAGGCTTAAAAGCTCGCACAAATCCTCTGATATCCTTTCTGAGGCCTCTCACAAATCTTTCTGCTCGGGCTAACTCGGTTGTCACCATCTCTGAAGCAAAACGAGACAGTTCATCAAATTCCTGCTCTTCCACTGTCATTTGTCCTTGCTTTAAATCCAGGAATTCCTGTCGTTTAGCATCCCTAAGGTTGGCAGAGAAGAACTTCTCATATAAGCACTCCTTAAACTGTTCCCACGTGATAGAACGGGGATCTCCACCCAACCTTCTCTCAACAGATTTCCACCAGAAAACAACCTTATCTCTGAGCATAAATACCGCACACTGTATCCTCTGGTTATCAGGGCAGTTCATGTACCGAAATATATCCTCAATCGATGATAACCACACCTCTGCTTTGAAGGATCTTCAGCGACCCATAAAACGTCGGGGGATCATACTTTCTAAAATCCCTCAAGTGCTTCGCTTTAGCTGACAGTCGGTCTGGCAGATCCTCCTTAACAGCTGGTGCGGCTTGAGCCGAAGTAGGAGCTGCTGGAACTGTGCCATAGCAGCTACCACATCCGAAGCAATTCTTTGCTCCATCTGAACAGTCAGAGCGGTCAAATCGGCTTGTGTGATAGGTGCGGCGGGGTTTACAGCTGGCGCAGCAGGTTGTCCTTGACCTTCTCCTCGTCCACCCCGTCCACCTTTTCTAGAGCCTCTACGTGGTGGCATTTCCTAAAAGAAAATCACCACAAACCCTTAGAAGCTTATTAACAAGAGAAGAATTCATGTCATAACGGTTCACTCAGGCAATTTATAAGCGTAACAAACAGCTTTACACAAAAAGCATACCTGGCGGGGAGAGAGGACCACGATGACCATAAGGACCCAAACCATAGAGTTACTTCGTAAGTAAGTCTGCAAAATCTAAAACTTATGGCTCTGATACCAACTGTAACACCCCAAATTTCTAGAAACTAAGATGGGTTGTTACTAAATAAAAAACAAGAAAGAAGTCGTTTGGAAATCAAAGACGACGAAAAACATCTCCATTCAAATTTAAACAAAACTAAAACAAGTTGTGTAGGTAAATCAAAAGTTAGAAATATGGTAACCAAAACCTGGAAAACGACTCCGACGGGATCCCACTTTTCCAAAAAAATTCAAACATCAATAAAACTCATGTTTTAAACACAAAGCAATGCAAATCCATAAAGTTTCAAAATGTAAAAGACTCAAACGCGGAAGCAACGACCATGTAGTCCCTGTGACGTGGTCACTGGTCTTTCGTGTCACTCGCCAGTCTTCTTTTACCTTTGCCTGAAAAATAGAGAACACAAACTTGTGAGTATAAAAATATACCCAGTAAGAAATCTCTCAACTGACTCTACTAGATAACAGTTGATCTCCATTAGGTTAGTATCCTGATTCATACAACAAAAGGCCCAAAGACAAAAAACAACATCTACTCTTGTCCAACACAAAATACTAGTCGGTCCTCATAATAGCTATTAGGCACAAAACTAGCTATGCTATAGGATACAAGAACCACACATCACACATATTCTAAGTGGCATCGAGCTAGTCTTAATGTAAATATAATGACTATTCTTCCCATTACAAGGTTCACACAGCTTATATAACATTGATGGCATGACGTCAGTCGTTAAGCATCTCGACATTTCTATCCTTTGTTATAGAGTCCACACAACATAAATAACATAGGGGTCAATGTCCCATCCATATATATAACGACCTTTATACCTATGTTACAAAGACAACAAAGTATATATAACGCAAAATTTTACCTTCCACCCATTCAACATGTTACCATCTATACCTACGTTACAAAGACCACAAAGCATATGTAACGCAGATACAACAGTTCAACCATTCGACATGTCGCCGTCTATACCTACGTTACAAAGACCACAAGCATATATAACGCAGATACAACAGTTCAACCATTCGACATGTCGTCGTCTATACCTACATTACAAAGACAACAAAGCATATATAACGCAGATACAACTGTTCAACCATTCAACATGTCACAGTCTATACCTACGTTACAAAGACCACAAAGCATATATAACGCAGATACAACAGTCCAACCATTCAACATGTCACCGTCTATACCTACGTTACAAAGACCACAAAGCATATATAACGCAGATAAAACAGTTCAACCATTCGATATGTCACCGTCTATACCTACGTTACAAAGACCACAAAGCATATATAACGCAGATACAACAGTCCAACCTTTATGGCTAATAGTAGTAATCCAGAATAATTTAGTTATGCGTTCCCATTCACATACAACTATACTTTTCACATATTGTTTGGAATAATTTAGTTATTATGCGTTTCCAGAATAATTTAGTTATGCGTTCCCATTCACATACAACTATACTTTTAACTTAAAGGTTCACACATTCCAATGGTCGGGTTGCAAGACAGTAGGAAATCCCTTACCTCCAGATTGTTTGGAAGATGGAATTGCTCCAAAAAAGTCCATGAAAAGCACCCTAAACATAATAGTAAAACTAATTAATCAACTTGGCTAAACCAAGAATGATAAGGGCCTAAAGTCTTGATTCAAACTTACACAAAGTTTACTCGAAACCCTGCTGTCAACGCCGAACCGATGCTACAATCAAACCAACGATTCGTTCCTTCAAGAACGATAGGAACCTACACTAATCTAATGACATTCCAATCAAAACGGTAAAGAGTAATAAAATCTCCAAAAGATCGATTTATGAGGCTCTTACCGCACTTACCCAAACCTCCAAGAAAGGCGGCGGAACTCGACGTAATGGCGGTGCGGCTCACAGAAGTGGCGACGCGGCTGGCAAGGAAGATCCAGCGCGGCTTGCGGTTGGATCTTGCGCTGGGGGATGAGAAGACCAACGGTGTCGCCAAGAATGCAGATCTGGCGGTGGCTTGGACTGGTGCAAAGAGGCGCGGGCTGGCGGAACGTGCGGCACAGGATCTGAAGCGCTGCACTGGCGCGATGTGCGGCGCGGGATCTGAAACGCGGCAGCGGCTAAGACGCGGACGACTTGCGGCGCGAGGGCGGCTGTGCGTGCGACAGCGTGGGCGGGCTGTGCGTGTGGCGGCGCGATCGACTGGAGATGGCCGGTGGCGACTGGTTGCAGCGTGGGAGAGAGGTTCTGCGAGCGCGAGGAAGATGAAGAGAGGAAGAAAGAGAGAGAAAAGAAAAGAAAAAGAAAAGAAAAAGAAAAGAAAAAGAAAAAGAAAAAGAAAAAGAAAAGGTACATAAAATAATTAATAAAATAAAAGTTATAATAATATTAATTATTAATATTATTATAATCATTTTTATATACTAATTATTTATTACCTAATAAATAGGGGTTGTAACAATTCGTACGGTTAAAAACTTTAGAGATAACTTTGAAACCTACAATATAAAAGAAGATCTTAAAGATTTAAAAGAAGAATTGTCCTCAGTAGCTGTCAACTTATGGCAAAAAACTTTTAACGATGAAATGGATTCTCTTAAGTCAAATAGAACTTGAGATTTAGTAGACTTACCCTTTGGCTACTAAACAATAGGATGCAAATGGTTTCTAAGAAAGAAACTCAAACCTAATGGAACAATAGACAAATACAAGGTCATACTTGTAGCTAAATGTTTTAAACAAAGAGAAAACATAAACTTATTTGGCACATTCTCCGCATTGAATAGAATCACCTCAATTCGAGTGTTGATTTCTATAACAGCCTAAATAATCTTCGAATACATCAAATGGATGTAAAAATCTCTTTCTTGAACGATGAATCAAAATAAGAGATTTACATGAAACAACCTTAAAGTTTAATAGTTCATGGTCAAGAGAACAAAGTTTGCAAATTAGATAAATATTATATGAATTGAAACAAACTTCTAAGCAATAACATGCGAATTTGATAATTTAATAATTTCTTAAGGATTCAAAGTTAATGAAATTGATAAATGCATCTACTATAAGTTTGAAAATAGTTTATGCAGTATTATATGCTTATATGTAGATGATATGTTTACATTTAGACCAAACTTGAACGTCATAAATGATGTGAAATAACTGTTAAGTGTAAATTTTGACTTGAAAAACTTAAGAGAAGCTAATGAAATCTTAGGCATAAAGATATCTAGGTCTGAAAAGGAAATTTATTTAAATTGATCTTACTGTATAGAAAATATTCTAAACAAATATAATTACTTTGATAGTAGATCAGCATGTACTCCCTACAACTCTAGTGTAAAGTTGTTCAAGAACACTGGGAACAATGTTAATCAATCTTAGTATGCAAGCATTATTAGCAATCTCAGATATGTTTTCGATTGCACTAGGCCTGATAGAGCCTATGTTGTAGGATTACTGTGTACGTTTACAAGGAGACCTAATATAAAGCATTTGAATGCTATAGAAAGAGTTGTAAGATATTTGAAGAAAACCCAGAACCTAAGATTACAATATCAAAAGTTTTTCGTTGTCCAGGCAAAGGTTTCAACGATGCATATTGGAACTCCCTCTCGAATGATTCTAAGGCTACTAGTGACTTTAATACGTCAGGTGTTGCTGCTGGTTGAAAATCCAAGAAACAGACTAACTTGGCCCAATCAACGAGGAAATCCAAAATGATAGGACTAGCAACAACTAATGAAGAAGTAAGCTAGCTTCAAAACTTGTTACCTGAGAATTCTTAATCGACAAACCGATACCAACCATATTGATCCATTGTAATGTTACTACAACATTCGCAAACATTCATAACCATTACTACAAAGACAGATACGACAAATACATCGTAAGCACAGTACCATAAGAGAGTTTCTCACAGTTGGGTGCAGTATAATGGGTCATGTACGGAATGATGAAAACTTGGCAAAACCTTTTACGAAAAGACTAGTCAAAGAGAAGGTTTTTAAATCCTCAAAAAGAATGAGACTCATGTCTATAGAAAGATGAATCACCTGTGAAAAGATAGTTAAATATAGATTTAATGATATCTTCGAGCGCGCTCGCCACTGTCTGTCCAGACGAACGAGTAGGCAGTGAGGTGAGGAATAAATAATTTTATTTTTATAGACTTTTTTTCTTATTTAAATATTTAACGGTTTTATTACTAAAACAAATTAGTTTTATTTTCAAATTGTTTCCTTATTTAAAATCAATAAGCATTGAGGCGTTACATGTTAAGCTGTCTTTCAGGCATTAAGAAACTCAACTCCTATATATAGTTCTCCCCACTGCTCATTTTAAAAGATAATAGAGAAAAATTTTAACAAATTTTCTCTAACTTCCCCTTCCATGTTAGTTTTTTTCCAATAAAAATCAAAAGAGTGTTTGGTATTTCGATCGATTTTGATGCAACTTCGATTGAGTCTTCATCTTTTTTTATCCTAGGGACGACATGGTATTATCAAAACTAGTTGCATTTCGAACAGAGCCGCAAAACGTATTAAAGAGAGTGTGATCCACTACTTAGTCTTTTCTTAACTAGTTTTTGTTTTGCAAATTTTGACCGCATATCTTAGGCGTTCAACTCCATGCGGCAAGATCCATTCGACAAGATCCAAGCGTCTAATTCCAGTCATTCATCTAAATGCATCATCCACTAATCGTTGAGTTCATCGCTTCCACATTACCAGACAACCACTTTACGAGGCATCCACATTATAAGGCATACAAATCGCAAGACATTCAAATTTCAAGTTTAGGCGTTTTTTCAGTCATTCAATTTTCGACGCCTAACTCCAGTTCCAACACACTGTTTGCAGTACAAGTACAAAGAAAATTTTATTTTATGGTTTCAAATAAATATTCGATATTGAAGAAAATAAGAATATAGTCGAAATGGTTTTGCAAATTAGAATTTTGTACTTATTGTTTGATAATACACTCATAAATGATCACTATTATAAAAACTATTAGCGTGATTTTTAGCAAACTATAGACTAAATAATAATTATAAACCATATTAAAGGTGAGTTTTAACTTTTCAGTAAATTATAAGGATCATAATTTAACCTACTCCTACCAATAATAATAATGGAAGTGGATTTAGGTTTCAATTGGAGACAACATCATATACTGCACAACATCATATACTGCATGTGAAGGAGGGTTTAAACCAGTATATGAGTCCACAAATTTGTGAGCTGATGTACTTAGCTTTACCTTATTCTTCTGGCCAATTTCATGTATGACAAAGTAGCTTCCAAAAATTAGGTTCATAGTCTAATAATATAAACTTTGTAAAAATGGAATAGTCGACCCAATTTAACTAACTCATTCAAAACAAAAGTAAAAAATACCTTAAAAATGCCCTTACAATCATTGGCTTCTACCAAAGAATCTAATTGCTTGTGATTAATTGCTATCTAATTAGTATTTAATAGTAATACTTTGTGATTGCTATCTATATTTTATATTAAGTACATTTTCTCTATCTAATAATTATCTGATCATGATTTAATAGTAAGTAATTTGTGATTCTTATCTTATATTTATTGCCAATTCATTCTTAATCTTTTAGGCTGTTGAAAACAGAATGCAAGCAAGAAAAAATTCACAAGATTAGCCTAAAATGGAAAATGAATGCTCACAAAGAAAATTAAAGGCCACACCTAAGGTTTGCTTGTTTGGAATTGACAACAAAATCCAAATTAAATCACAAAAAAAAAATAAATAAAAAAAAATTATTTTGCCTTGAAGACTTCACAACCAAATGAGAGAGTTTTCTTTTGAAAAATATGCAGCCTTTGATAATATTATTTTATTTGCTACACAAAAAAATCAAGGCTATTGCAAACTTTAAGATCAATTTATTTGCTAAACAAAAAAATGACCTCAGCCTTTGATAATATTATTTTATTTGCTATATAAATGAATCGATAAATAAACAATTAAATAAAGTTTTAACTCGGGGTCCCTTATTTCAAACCATAAAAGAAAATAAATTTTCAAATCATAAAACTTCATATCCAACAAAGTGTTCAAAACAATCTAAAATCATGAAAATATAAAAGTAGAGGGAAAGCAATAATCTAGTCCCAAATGGAATCGTCACAGATCCCTCTTGTCACTTGCCATAAGTGTGGACCTGAGGGTACACATATCAACCATAACACTCAAAACAGTCATAAGTGGTGATCTCATAAGGACACCTTATCATATAACATGATGTACATAGCCTGATAAAAAGTTTAATAGACATCATCAGTTCAATAAGCCACGCAACATTCAAAATCCATAATATGCGATAAACATATCAACACTTTAAAAACATTGATAATGAATTTCCTTAATAGTCTCATAATCCAATCAAGAATAAATCATAGTAGTTCGTAGCAAATCAGTCCATCTCAAGCTCACAATTCAGTGTAAACACAGTCTTATCATCAAATATGTTCCAGAAATTCAGCAGGAAATCACTTACCTCAAATTGAAGTCAGAATATCAATTCTATACCCAAGCAGCCTCTTCACTATAATCTCCCAACCTTTAACCTAGACGTAAGCAAGGAACCAAAATTAAATCAAGTCTTTAAGTCCATCCCCATGCATCTAATTCCCATTTGAACCAAAAGAATTTACCAAACCACAAAACATTTTGTAATTTTCTCCACAAATTCATCAATAAAATTTCTCTCATTCATTCTTTGAAGATGTCTTTTGTGTTCAACTTTTCATTTGATGCTAAACCAAGATCAATGAAGAACTAAAATGTACCTTCTTTGGAATGAGTTTTGAGTTTAACATTTTCTTGAGAACCTATGTTTTAATTGCATTTAATTTCAATCTTTAATTAAATTACAATCATATTTTTGTATGTGTATTTGTTTGAATGACTTGATCAATCATGAGAGCATGAAACTTTCGCTAATTTTCAATGGCGCTAAACATAATCTTTGAATCAATATTGATAATTGGTGATTCTTGAATTGATTTTAAGCATACCTTTCCTTTTAATCTTTTCTTGCATAATCCATTTTGAATTCAGTTAATTAATTATTCTCAAGATAAAGGTTTTCCTTGCTTTTGAATGTCACAACATTTAAGCCTAAGATTTGAGGTAAACCCTAAACTATAAACCGTAAATCCTAATTAATTATTCTTTGTTAGTTGTGAATTGTGTGATCTTTAATCACATTTACATTCTTTAACGACATCGCTCTATGCTTTCATCCAATAGAAGCTTACGAGAGTTCAAGAATTTACAAAGAAAAAACTAAACGTTTCCATGATAGAAAGCTTAAGAAAAATGAACCTCCAAGTCAGTCAAAAGGTTCTTTTGGTAGGTCCCTTTGTTATCATTAATATTTCTCCTTTTAGTGCAGTTGGTATCAAGAGTTTAGAAATAGGAAAAAATTTTCAAAGTGAATGGACGTAGGCTTAAAGTTTATAATGAAGGAGAGGTTGACCCGAATTGTTCTAGTTTGACCTTAACCCTCCCCTCCTACACTTGAAGTTCAGAAAGAAAACAAGATCGAGCAACTACCTTAAAAAACCGTGCTTCCTGGAGACAACAAGACGTCAAATTTATTCGCTTTCTTGATCTTAGATTTTCTAATTTCATTAGATTTTTAGTTTTTGAGTACTTTCTAGTTTTTACTTTACAAATAATGGAGAGCCTTTTTTTTTAATATCATTAGGTTTACAGGAGAAATAAAGAAGATGGAAATAAAGCTCTCGAATGCCAAGCCAAGCTCAACCTAAGCGCACACGCCCAAACCAAGGGAAGTATTAAGTTTTCTTTGTTTGTTCTTGTGCTTTTATGTTAAATCTTATGCTTCGAGGTCAAAGCATGCTTTGAAAGTTCGGGGTATTTGGCTTTCGCTTGTTTATATCCTTGTTTGTATTTTGTGCATTTTTGTAGCACCTTCAATTTTTTTTGCTTTACATGTGCTAGATTGAGTTGTGTTTTTGTGATGAATGCATGCATATCTGGATAGCCCTTGAGCATTGGAGCTCGAGTTTTTTATTTTTCAATGGTTGGATGCATGAATGTATGAATGATTGATTGCATGATGAAAAAATTTGCAGGAATGTTCTCTCTTGTTGTTTGGTTCTTTACCATGATGATTGATGATACACTTTTCTTGTTGAAACTTGCACGATTTTAAGTAGGAAGAGAGCACTCATGATTTTGAGCCTATTTTAGAAAATTATCTCTTGTCATCTCATGCATTTTTTAATTCTTTGCCAAGTCATATTGAATCTTTGACCTTAGAAAAGGGTAGTTTTACTTGCATTTTTGTTGTCACCTCGAAAGGTCGATTATCGCATCTTGTTTTTAGCCTAACCCAAAAATAGAAAAAATCCTAGCTGAAAAAAATGGAAGTAAATCAAAAGCTTGCTAGCCATGAAAAAATAAAAATTACAAAACCAAAGAAAAAAAAGAGTGGCAAAGCAAATCATAAGCTTGCTTAGAAAAAGGAGAGACATGAGAAAAAAAAAAGAAGAAGAAGAAAAAATTTATACTGAAAAAAATTGAAAACACGTTAGGTTAAAGGGCTAGCTACCTCACCTATGAGTAGTAAGAGTTGTCCGATATTAATGTTGTATGAATTCCTACGGGGCAACTTTTCTTTTTTCTTAGTAAAACAAGTGCATCTCTAAGTCTAGTATTACCTCTTTAGCTTTATGGTTTATTCGAAGGCCTTGAAGAAGAAGAAAAAAAATCCTTCCTGAACCAGAGTAGGAAAAAAAAATTGAGAGTTCGTTTACCTTTTCGAGCATGCTCATTGAGTCAAAATAACTACGCCTTGCATCCATTTATGCATGATTTTACTTGAACAAGTTTACTTTAAAATGCTTCTCAATTGAGTGTTTACTTCTTGAAATGTTTAACGAACTCTAAGCATCAGGTAGAAGTTTCGTACTTAGCAATTTTTTTAGAAACATTACCATTATATGCATGATTGAATGACTTTAATTTTTTTTCCAAAAGATGCATGGCATTCTTGCTTGATGCGTGAGTGTACAATTTTATGTCTTTGTATCCTTGCTCGGGGTAAGTAAGAGCTAAGTTGGGGGTGTTTGATAGCACTGTAAAAGTGTTATGTTTTCTAGGTTAAAAATACCAGAGATAGTCATACTTATAAAAAACATGAAATTTATCAAGATAATTAAGTAGTGCTATCAAGATAAAAAACCAACTTATACTTAATTAATTCAAGATAATTAATTTTAAATTACCTAAAATTTGGGATGTTATAAAAAACGTCTTGAAAATGTTGTGCAATTACTGGAAGCAACAAATAGACTGCTGAATGTTTGGACGCCTATATAAAAATTGCCTAGACAGAACGCCTAGACTGGTGGAGGCCTAAATGGTGGACGCCTACAATGAACTCTTGGACTAAACGTCTAGCTGTAAAACAGAAACTTATTAGATGAAGACTACGTTGCGAATCACTCTCTCTTTAAGACGTTTCGCGACTCTACTCAGATTGCAAACAATTCTTGATTTACCAAGTCGTCTCTAGGATCAAACAGACCAAATATTCGATTGAAGCTGCAGCAAAATTGATCGAAAAACCAACACTTTTGAATGACTTAGCTCGAAAACTAAAAATAGAAGAACTTTTAAGAGAAAGTATATTCAGATGATCAGAAATGAGAGGAGAATGAGGATTATATATAGTGTTGAGTTTTGTAACGCCTAAGCAGTAATCAGAGTATTAATGCATGGGATTTGTAAAGCTTCAACGGTCGTAACGCTTGAACACGGCTAGTCATAGTGTAACGCCTCATCGGGTTTAATGATGCCTCAACGCGTTACGACCTCAACGCCTCACTTCAACACGTTCAAAGTTTCCGTTCCTCGCCTCTCAACACCTTTTGAAAAATAATTTTATTAATTTTAGAAATAAAAAATAAAATAAATATTAATATTCATCATCTCACCCGTCCGATCGGACGATCAGCGATGACAATGCTCGCGTGGACATATCTCCTCACCCCCTTTAAATATCATATTTAACCTTGAATTCCTTAACAAAAATATATCATCTAAACAAGAATTCTTTAGGGTTTGTTTCCTAAGCTATTACTTTTTATTTGGTCTTCACAAAAGATATCATTTTCCAGCATCCTCAAAATATATGGACCTAAAAAGGAATATTAAGGTCCAATAAACACAACATGCTTAAAACAAAGTATAAAGTTTTTAAAAAGTGTGCAAGTCACCATTTAATTTTCAGTAAAACCAAAAATTGTCTAATTTTCCTTTTGACTCTAAAAACCAACCTAAACAGTTTCCAAAAAGTGTGTAAATAACATTTTGATTCCCAAATCAACTTAAAAATGCTTAAATCAAACTTTCTCTCCCCAACCAAACCTAAAAAGTATCCCTCATATCAATTGGCTTATGTCCAATAAAATATGTTCAATCCCTACCAAAGATAATACGATACATATTAATCCAGGTCCAAGAATAATACCCAGGGATTCAATTTCGCAGCTGTGATGGCGATGGTGTCCGAGCATGATGATAGGTGTGATCGACGATTGTGAGAGTAAAATTCGCTTCAAAAGAAACTCAACCTAATTATTTTTAGTAAAGCCACATAACTTTTTATCCACGAATATATTTTCATCGAAAAATATGATGTTGTGCTCACACATTGAAAATGTGTCGGCAAAAATTAACTATGCTGACTTAAAACTTGATAGTGGGATCAAATTAGTGATCAATTTGAGAGAAATATGATACTTTGAGGGAATGTTATTTGTTTGCAAAACTCCAGAAATTTGGTCAACATCAAGAAGCTTTAATCCAATTGAACGTCATGTACATATAGCCAATTTTCATGCAACCAGATTTGCATCTTAGATTGACATTTAACACACACTAACTAAGGGGATATGGTGTACACCAAGCTTAGTTGTTGGCTTATCACCAAAATCCCTTAAGAGTTGGAAAACTCCACTAAGTATGGGATAATTCCATTAAAATGGAAAATATTTCTAATTATATAATTGTACAATTTTATGACTTAACTAATCATATTAAATAGTTTACGAAATTAATTATATAAAATAAATATAGTTAATTTAACCATTTAATGAATTATTATCTAATATCCAATATTAAATTAAATTATTATTTTAATCAACAATCCCGATCAATCCAATTGACCTTATTCGAATTCCTCACCAAATTTTCAAAGTTTAAATCTTATTTAAATATCAATTATCTCAATACCAAGTCGTTAATCATATTGAATACTATTGACAATTTATTTTCTAAATCAATTCAAATAATTTGAATTTCTCGACTCTATTCTTACGTTAGTAGGGGAACCTAATGGACCTACAAATCAAGATCCAACGATTCAAGATTAACCGACTAAACTTTTAAACCTAGTTAACCAACATTTGTTAACTAACGGTACTGCCCATTACAACTCATAGCTCCACTTTCCTCGTTGTAGATATATTTGTGTCCGCTTGATATAATCGTGATTAGTAAGTCAATCCTTTACAGTTTGTTCGTAATTTTGGCTAGGTCAAAATATTGTTTTACCTCCAAAATTACATCGTGTTTCTTAAGTCCCGCTGATCCTTTAATGAACAATTAGTATATAGTTTAACCACTAAATCGAGTTTGTCTCAAACTAGTGAGAAGGTGGAGCCACTTGTTCAAGTCTCTAAGTCAGCACTAAAGGGAACAACCTATCAACTATCCCTAAAAATGGGTAGGAGTGAATTCCGTCTTAGACCCTATGTCCCCAGCTATCTACCTGGTCTTACCCTTGTAATGGGAGGTATATTGAGCAAACGTTGTTGAGCTGGTCTCACCTATGCAGATCTAAGTAAAATCTCGAATAAATAGGAGTTCATAGTTAGCTTAAGATTAAGATCAAGTTACTTAGGTCATCGAAATCGAAATAGTCAATTTTAAATAGTAAACGATGTTATATTGTAAAAGTGACTATCTCATGACACGATCTTATGCAAACTCTTTGTATATGACACCCCCACTTACATGCGTCCATATGAATGATTTAGGTCACATCACATGTACTAAATACAAATTGGGTTGCATCTATAATGTCTTCAGAATAATGCGCCTAATCCTATTCAGTGTAACATCCCGAAATTTGAGATGATTTTAATTTAATTATCTCAAATGAATTAAGTAAAAGTTGGATTATATTGGTGAGAAGAAAGATAAGATCTAATTTGATTTGGAAAAAAATATTTGATTTGGTGGAAATTTGGAAAAGATAATAATAATAATAATTAAAGATTATTATGATTTATTAATAAATAATAATATTAATATTTATAAATTAATATTATTATTTATTAATTTAGAGTTTCATTGCAAAATGTCAAAGTTATAAAATTTAAACTTCACTTTCTTCTTCTTCTCCCTGAAACCACCGCCGTATCTCACCCTCAACCCCACCATTGTCCAACCTTTTCGCCGACAGCCATTTCCCTCCAACGAGCATCGCTGACCGCCGATGTCCCATCTTTCGGGCTGTCTGCACGCTGCCAGTTGCGAACTCACCGACGCTGCCGCATCACAGCCCCTGTCAGCCGTTCCCGTGCCGCCGTTGTGTCGATTGACTGTGGGTATGTTTTTTTGGAGTTTGTAATATGGGTTTTTAGGATTATCCATTAAATATAAATTAAACAATTAAATTGAGAATTAATGGGAAATTATTCTTGATTAATTGAAAGTTATTTTGGAGCTATTGTTAGAATTAATTCGTAGAGTTTCTCCTACGCATTAACTGGAGCGTCAACAACGAATCGGTAAGATTAAGTGTTATGACGTTAAGGTTAATTTTAATTAATGATTTTTATAGAGAATTATTAATTAAGTTGTTGTGTTTAGAATTAATTTGGAACAATGATTTGAATTTAACACGTAAACTTTTTCCTAAGAACTAGTTTGGATTTTCTTTGACCAATTGGTAAGTTTGTGATAAAGTAAACTTGAATTTAATTATTTTTTATGGAAAATTATTAATTAAATTGGTTGTATTCAGGTAGATTTTGGAGCTTCTTTTGGATTAATTCGTAGAGTTTCTCCTGCGAATTATTTGGAACGTCGACGATAGATTGGTAAGATTAAAGGATTAAAATTGAAGAGAGTTAAGTCAATTAAATAATCATTTTTATAGGAAAATTATTACTTAAATTTTTTGATGTTCAAGATCAGTTCGAGGATTTTATTTCGAGCCAAGGAATGTTCAGCAATTTGAGGTAAGAGACTTACTACTGGATTCTCGAAAAGTAATAAAGATATTTATGAAATTATTTATGTTACATTTGAGTTGCTTGATTTGATGGTAAGATGAACTAACTGATTAGGTAACGAATTTAAGTTATTTTAATTAATAGTTTTTATGGAAATTTATTAATTAAAGTTGGATAAGTAAGAGATACTTCTACGGAATCCACACCTTAGGTGTATAAGGCGTGGAAGATGGACTAAATCGTAAGCATTGTGAATTTTCCTGTTGTCGTTGAACCATTTATTGCGGCTATGCTTAGGGATGTTATAGGACATCTTATTCATAGCATGATAGTTATTGGTTGGATTGTGGACAATGTGATAGCTAATTTCTTGGTTATATTGTGAGGACAAGTTTGGGCTTTTGTATAATTAATTGTGTGAATTATGCATGACCTGTCGTTCTATCTGGATTATGTAAAAGATGTTAATTGTACCACGAGGAATGGATTATTGTTGCGATTGCTTCACTTATTGACTGTGGTTTTTGTTGGATTATGGTGTTTGTTAACTCTACCTATTGACTTTGTGTACTTGTTTATGGGACGGTTGACAAGCCTGTGTGGCGTGTGTCACGAGGGTCGAGTTAACAAGCCTGTATGGCGTATTGTTTCGACAGGGTCGAGTTAACAAGCTCGTGTTGCATATTTTTTCAACTTGATTGCTTTTGCATGTGGTCCCACCGATTTGCTAGGATGACCCTGACATTGGACTGTATGGGCGTTCCTACCAAACCATTTGACTGTGTGTCATATAGTACAAAATAATAGAGAGAGTTAATGGTCATCCAAGTGGACTCGATGATATGCTTATGTTGAACAATCTGTTAGTGATGGTTATGTGAGTAGTTAACTGGATGGATTAGTTAGCTGTTAGTAGTGATTATATGGTGAATTAACTAAGCAATTTAGTTAACTGCTAGTGATGGTTGTGGGTTGAGTTAACCGAATGGACTAACTCTCGATTAGCTGTTGGTGATGGGTTATATATGTGAAGATGAATTGAATGACTATGTGAGGATCGGTTAGGACGAATTGTTACGGCAAAACCAATGAGGTTTTGTGGTGATATATCTTTATGGTTTGCTATGGAAAAACTATAAAATAGGATAAAGGTGTGAGATGTTGTGGTTCTCATTTTTTTAATTAAACTTCATATGTGTGCTTATGAATGTTTGGGACTAAGATTGCATGTTTAGAGACTATGGTAGCTGTTAACTTTATCTATTAGTCAAGTTGTACTCCGTATGTGGGACAATAGCTACTTTTGCATGTGGTCTCATAGGTTTGCTAGAACGACCCTGACATTGGGTTGTATGGTCGTTCCTACTAAACCATTAGATTGTGTGTCGTATAGTACAATGTAATAGGAAGTTAATAGTTAACCTAGTGGGCTGGGCCCAGTAGTGGGTTTCTTACTGAGTATGTTTGTACTCACCCTTTTCATGTTTATTTTTTTCAGGTAAGTATGAGAAAATCGGCGACGGACAGGAAGAAATAGTGGCCATGTGTTTGGGGACTATTTTGACAAATGCTTCTGCTGTGTTGTTGTTGTTACTAGTGACAAATGCTTACGCTATATTTATTTAAGTTTATGACCTCGGGTTAATGTTGAAATTTCAGGGCGTTACATTCATATACTATGTACTTAACTCAAACTTGATTCACTTTTATGTCGCTACAAAAAGCTCAAGTATTCATACTCTAGTCAAGAAATCTTAGTTTATTGGATCTAGAGTCTATAACGAGCAAATCACTTATTTAATAACATTTGATTGAACAATATCTCAATAACAACTTTATTGTAATATAACATAGTTTAAGATTCACAAATCACGAGTTTTAGGACATAAAAATTATCATGCTTTAACCAATCGCTCAAGTGATTTAGGCTTTAAGGTAAGATAGATTGAACAAAAGGAACGTACGATTATGCATGCTCTTAAACCAAAAGTTATCCTATCAACTTAACTCATTTTATAACATGATTTCCTAAGATGGCAAAGATTAATGACATGGATGAATAAAGTCAAAATATAATTGGATTCATACTAGAAAGTAATTATCTCTCTATCCATAAATTCATAAGACAAAGACAATTGAAATAGAAAATAAAAGAGAAAAGATAAGAAAATGTGTCTAGTTGTAGGACACAATCTCTTGTTACCTTTGGCTTCATTGTTGTTTGCTCTACTATTATTGCTAGGGAATGACAGGTAAATCTCCTCTCTCATTTCAGGGAAGAAATAGATCTAAGCTAAACGAGAGAGAAATGATATGGAGTTGTGGAATGAAAGAGCTTCAGCTAGACTTTGACCAAGAGTCTCGCTATATCTCCATATCTCTTATGTTGAGCTATTGAGGACTATTTATAAATGTTTAAAAAGAATATTCTTAATATCTCTCTTCTGTTAGTCTGCACCTTTCATAACATTTCATGTCCTGTTACGTCGTCTTATCGCATCAAAGATTCATAGGCTCTAGACACTTTGGTCGTAGTCGGCTACCAACTTGCTGATTTGACAGCTACCAACCAAGCTTGTCGTCTTGTGTTTTCGTCATGTGGTATACTCATCATGTATTATTGATTCACAGTATACTCCAAAAATTATAATCAATTGTAATGAAGAAAAATTGGTAAATCCTTATTTAACTATTTAGTTGTGGATCTTAATCTCCACCAAGAATCTAGTAAATCAAATTTACTTTCATTCTTATTTTTCTTCCAATTGACGTATTTCAAAAATTCCTCATTTGTAACTTTCCAAGCTTATCCAAGCTAATTTGGAAATAATTTTCTCATCTAGCTCTAGTCACATGGTTTTTCTATATATATATATATAATATGCTTATATTAACTTCAACAGCCCATATGTGGTTGTCTTGTTCTTTATCTTCCAAGCTCGACACAAATACGTCAATTAGGAGATAAATACAAGTTATCTCTCCATATTTTTTGAGTTGTTAATCACATGGTTTATGAACAATTCATAAATTGACAATAGGAGTTTGAGAAGATTTCTAGATTAAAGACAAATTCATAAGTTACATTGTCATTATCATAGTGTCCATAATTTTTCATGTAATAATTTTTCTCGATTTTGACTTTATATCAGTAATTCAAAATTAAACCTTGAGAGAAAATGACACCACATTGAAATATATAAAATAAATAAGTTAACACCATGCAATCATATATCCATTCAAATTTAACAATAAATTTTATGAACTCTAAAAATCAAGTCTAATGCAATGATACTCCCCTAATTTAGAACGAGTGTCGCTGAAAGGTAGGTCCAATGTTTCTTCACTGGAATGAGAATTTCTCAACCAAACATAATACCATAATAACTCTTATTCCTATAATGTTTAGTTACCATTACTTGGTCAGAACACCATTAGCAACTTTAATGTGTTCTTGTAAGTGTAACCCATCATTTTAAATTTCATAGTTCTGCCCCAACAAACTTATCGAAAGATAGGTCAATGTTGAAAATAGAGAACTATAGTCATATCCATTGCTGGAGTTTACCTTGATATTGACCCATGCAAGAACCTTTCGAAGAGGGACGAAAGCAGTGTCGAGCAAAGCCGCCACGAGGCCAAGCATAAGTCTTATTGTGTGAATTTTTCCGAATAACATAGGATAGATGACATATCATATACATCTTTTCTCCCACTAAGTATTTTGAAATGAGAGTTTCATTACTTATAAGAAACTTAGGCTAAATCATTTATCCAAGTTTTAATTTAGTTTGCCCAAATGCAACTCTTATGTTTGGATAGTTGACATAATGTGAAATAACCAAGTTTATTAAACTCTTTAATAAACAAATCACATTATGTTTTAATAAAAGTTAAATTATTCAACTGCCAAAAAGTTAAGTTGATTTTAGGTCTTTTCCAACAAATTATTGCCTATGTAAAGGATGAAAATCCTTCCATTTTGATCATCAACTCCCCATCACCGAACACATCTTCTCCATCACCTTTTCTGTCATTTTTCAGCAGCCCCTGGGTTTCTTCTCAAAGCTTGACGTCAATTGTCTTAAGAATAAAAGTTTCTCTAAGGTGTAGCCGTTCTAGGATTCTCATTCCATGGAAATGTGTGTTAAGAAGACGATTTTCACCTTGGAAAAGGGAAAATTTTGCCTAGGAAAATACTTCAGATTTTGAGGAGTTATCACAAGTTCATCAGAGTTGTAATTTCTTTTTAGCATTTTCATTTTCATTTATTCTTATATTTATCTTCATTTAATTTCAATCCAACTACATTGTAACAATAATTCTTCATTTAATAAGTAATTTTATTTTTGCCATTGTCATGATCTAAATTTGTCTAGGGGTTCGACATTGTGGATGCCCTATGATTTTTATGGCTTATGTACAGTTGTGCTCGCACCACAAAGAAAACGTACGAACTCCTTGTGTCTTGAATTTCACCTGTAAGACTTAATAAAAACATAGAAGATGTAAACATGAATAAAGATACACCCTTAAGCATGCTTTTCTACACAATTTTAGAGAAGAAAGTGATATTGAAAACTAACCTTTATAGAACTCTTCTTCTCACCTTCTCCACAAAATCTTGAACACCCGAAGTACAATGAAGAATTTCACGATCACGGTAACCCAACCTATCTTGGAGACTGCAACAATGGAGTCCTCGTTATTCTCAAGGTGCATAGAGAGTTATGGGCTTTTGTATTTAATTTTGTTGAAAGGGGAATATTTTTGTATTATGATAGTTGTTTCTTACGCAGAGATACCACGAGGAAGAAGAAGAATCCCATCCTTCTGCCAAAAACTTCTATCACTCTCTTCAACAACACGTTGTTAGAGAGATAAGGCAGTTGAGGGTAGTTATCAAAATAACTCCCTCCCCTTTCAAATTTTAAAAATTCAAATAATTTAAATTTTTATTTTAATATGAATCATATTCATATTAAATTTAACTCATTTTTTATATTTGAATCTTATTTATATAATTAATATTTGAAACATATTCAAATATTTATTTCACTCGTTAAACTTTATATTATAATGTATTACATATATTATATTAAATGAATCATATACAATTTATTTCTTCTATTTATTCTCAATAATTCAAATTAAACCAAAATAAAATTTGCACTAGTAGAAATTTGGCATACAATGACACTAATGAACAGTGCACATGAGAGGGGGGAAGAAAAATTATGTCATCTTTTCCAAAATCCGTGTTTTTTACGAGAAAAGACGGAAGTTTTCGGATTTACGAAAATTCGTGACGCGTTTTTCGCATCACAAAAACACGATGCGAAAAACACGTCGTCTTTTTCATTAAAAGTTTTAGCTTATGCCCTAGGATTAAAAAAAACGCACGGCCCCCCTTCTTTTCTCACGTTTTGCCGGAAGCCCCATCAGTTTGTTCGTCCATCCTCCCAATCTCATCTATCTTCAGCCCCATCAGTTCCCAGTAGTCACCGACGTCCACCCACGCCGGCGTCCCGTTGGAGGTCCACCCACTCTGTCGGTCTTTGTCTCCGTCAACAGCCACGTCAACGTCCGTGCAATTTTAGAAGACAAAATTCATTCGCCACTTCAGGTTTGTTCCCTTTCTTTTCATTTCCCGCACTCAATTCATATTGGCAAATAGGTAGTTAAATCTATTAAACATTTGTGTCGAAAAATCATGTCCAACACTTTGTCTCATCACATAGGT
>JBBPDJ010024532.1:2528-20680 GCA_037974625.1 Cucumis cinereus | reverse complement strand
TGCATGTTCGATGTTGTGCACATATATTGAACCTAATTGTATGTGATGGCCTAAAAGATGTGAATGATTCATTGGTTTGAATTCGAAATGCCGTGAGGTTTGTTAGAGCTTCTCCTGCTCGACTTGCTACGTTGAAGTGCATTGAAGAGGAAAACGTAGAAAGCGTAGAAAGCAAAACGTAGAAAGCAAAAGTTTGTTGTGTCTAGATGTTCCAACTACATGAAATTCTACTTACTTGATGCTTGAGGCAGCTATAAAATTTGAAAAAGCATTTGAGAGGCTAGAAGACTATGACTTTGTCTACATGAATGTTGAGGAAAGACTGACAACTAGCGATTGGGAAATTGCGAAGATTTTTACTAAATTCTTGTTTGTGTTCTATGAGGTAATTGTTAAGCTTTTGGGGTCACTCTATGTTACTTATAATTCAGTCTTCAATGAGATTAGTACTGTTCAGAATTGTATTCAACAATATTCAACTGCAACTGGTTCTAATGACATACTTTTCCATCAAATTGCAATGAAAATGCAAGAAAAGCTTGATAAGTATTGGAAAAAAAAGATAGAACAAATTTATTCTTGTATGTTGCCTTTGTTTTAGACCCTTGTTACAAGATGAAATCTCTTTTGTTTTATCTAAATCATTTATTTGATGTTGATGTGGCAAAAGCGATAGGAAGTAGGGTAGATGGTATTTTGAGAGCATTGTTTAATGAATATAAGGATCGGTCAACTGTTTCATCTACAACTGTTTCATCTACAACTACAAGTGCAAATAATTTGATGGTTTTTCGTCTTCGTTTGGAAGCTATAGAGGAAGATGATTGGCAAGATGTGGATTCAGAAGTTGATGTTTACTTATTGGAATCTCGTGTTAAGCGTGATGAAAACTTTGATATCTTAGAATTGTGGAAGGAGAATTCTTCTAGATACAAGGTTCTTAGCAAAATTACACGAGACCTTTTAGCAATTTTGGTATCCACAGTTGCTTTTGAGTCTACATTCAGCACTAGTGGGAGAATAATGGATCCTGATCGTACCTCATTATCTCCAACCTCAATTGAGGCACTTGTATGTGCATACAATTGGTTGCGTTCAGAAGAAACTATTGATTTACAACAATACTTGGAGGAAATTGTAGAAGATGAGGAAGGTATGTGCTTAAGTTTATATTTTTTTAACATATTTGTTTATATATTAATTATGGTAACAACTAACAAGTTTCTCATTTTGTTCTTAATCTTCGTAACGGGTTTGGACGAAGCAACAAAGGCAAGGAGTAAGGGGAAAGAGAAAGAGGGTGATGTGAAAGAAAAATGAAAAAAAAAATTGTATGAGACTATGTTTTGTTATTTGTGTTGTGTAATTTGTATTTGAATTTTCTATTTAGTGTAATAGGGGAGGAAGAACTCTATGTTATGGTTTTGCATTTGAAATTTGTGTTGTGTAATGTGTATTTGAATTTTCTATGTACGCGTGGAAGAACTCTATGTTATTATTTTGTATTTAAATATAGAACTCTATGTTGTGTAATAGGGGTGAAGAACTCTATGGTGATGGTTGTATGTTGATGGGTTTAGGTGATGGTTCTATGGTGAAGAACTCTTTGTGCATAATTATGTTTATTGTAGTCATTTAATTGTATATTTATGGATGTTTTTATTTTAGGTTGACAAGAAGAAGAGGAAAGAAGAACCATTTAAAATCAAAAGAAATTAAACAACAAAGAAAAAAAAGTATTGAAACCGATTGGTGAAATCGAACCAAACCTTTTTTAAAACGGTTCAATTCTGTTTTGTCCGAACGCACATACGGTGCGGTTCAGTTTGGTATACTATTTTTTTAAAAAAATTCGGTTCAGTTCGGTTTGACCCTCAAACAACAAAAACTGAAATGTTTCCACCCGTACTTGAAACAAAAAAATTATGACTTGAGAATTCTTCAAACACTTGGAACATGTAGCACTTGAACAAACATTCCACAAATTTCAAGTCTACAACTTGGCTTCGATTGCTCATGAATTTACCTTCTTCCTTATCAACTTCTAAAAAATTTTAAAAGGTAAAAACTATGTTTCTATATTCTAGTCCAATCCAACACTTTATATATAACGTTATATCATATTCCAAACAAACCTATGACTACCATAACTGCAGGATAGTCATAGTAATTCACATATAGAACAAAGTAAATCTCAAAGAATTTGGTAGCAAGATCAAGAAGTTGAAAATGAATGTTAAAGAAAACAAACATGAGAGTAAATGTTAAGACTCCTTGGAACACCAAAGAGAACAGTGAAATACTTGCACATAGTTAAAAATGAAAGTTTAGTTATAGATTCATTGAAACTTAGAAAATTCAATGTGGAACAACAATCTACCTTGATTCAGTCAAGTCATAGTAGTTCAACAACACTCCACTATGAGCATCAACATTCGACCATGGATTTTTAAACCTAGTCCATGAATTCACTCATGTTAACAATAAACTGTCAAAGGCTTCAAATAGCTAATTCAGTCGCTAACAGTTTTAGTTTATTCACTCTTTAAACATATTTTCACTTACCAACTTCTTTTAACACACTTTCTTTAAGTCATCTATTTCAATCTGTGCGTGCACACTTTAGCTAATGTATCTCTACAGACATTCTAATATGACCCAAAAGAAACATGGTTATAAGAACCATATGTGACATATATAATCCAAAAGTTTCAAGAATATCAAAGAATTTACAATCAAGAAGAAACTTCTTTGCTGAAGAAAATATGATACCAACTGTTTGCAGGGGAAGGCTATACCTTGAAGGAATTCTCTAGCAAAACCAACATGATACTTATCACTAATGCTTTAGCAGAGTCTTTGGTATGTGCTTAGAAAATATTCAAGAACCAATTAAAACCAATTAGAAAACTTTTAAGCATCAGTAGACCAACTATAAACATTTACCAATAACAACGAAAAGAGAGCCCATGTACTGAACATCAAATTACCAAAATTCTTTAAGTACAATAACGTGGAGTAGATGCAATATGAACACAATGATCAGGTCCCAACAAACCAAACTTGACATTAGTAAATGAAATATGAATCCATTAGCAGATAGAAATATGAATGCACCTCGATCCAACAATATTTCTGCTCCAAGTAGTCTAAGAAATTCAGCTTCCTTGGCTGGTAAGAAATGACTCCTACCAATAAGGAATGTTTGCTCTAGTCCACTCCTAATACATGCATCCGAAATTCTCCAACCTAAATTATTTCTCATTAAGGAAATAGTAAAAGAAAGTATTCAGTGAAATAAACAATAATCTATCTTTCATCATATATCATCTAGAAGCAAGAAATTTTAAGTATCATATATCACATATGATAAAGCGAAAGTTACTAATAAGTAATAAACTACTCCTTAGTAGAACAACATGAAGTGAAGATAATGAAGAAAAATATGCAAAAAATTATAAAACTACCTGAAGTTGTCTGTGTGTGACACCAGCTATATTCTGGAC
Organism: Cucumis cinereus; assembly: GCA_037974625.1. Lineage (NCBI taxonomy): Eukaryota > Viridiplantae > Streptophyta > Magnoliopsida > Cucurbitales > Cucurbitaceae > Cucumis > Cucumis cinereus. Next base: position 17,174 of record JBBPDJ010024532.1, on the reverse strand, counting down.
TACCTTATTCCGAATCATAATATTGTCATCATTAGGACTACCGATGATACTTTTGTCTACAGCTGATTCATTATTTGCCAACAATGTGCTCCATGATTTTTTGTGCTTCAACGTATTTGTTGAGAAAAATCTTGAGAGAATAAATAAATACTGGAGAGCAACCACACTTAGGAGAGGCATCATTTTAGAGCCTGTCTTCTACCGTCTTAGAAAATTCTGATGGGGACAATATTTTGTTTCCGTCAATTGGGCATGTAGGCTGTAAAAACGAAAATGATACTTTTACTATGCTGATTTCCAAAATGTAACAACTTTGCAGAAAAGGAAAAAATTCCGCATCTGGGATATGCTTCCTAACCTTGGCTTTCAAAAACAACAGCTCAAAATTCAAAGGTGCTCCACTTTTTCCTTCTATTTGTGCTGGATCCATTCCATCATCTCCATAATAGATTGAACTATAAATCCACCCGCATTTCATACAGATCTGTCATAATGAATTGATAAGTCCTCCAGTGCTTTGATCAATCTACGAGACATGTAACCGGTGTCGGCTGTTTTCACCTGAAAAGTACTATTCTCAACTTGTACCTCAAAACTTTCAACTTACTCAGTTACACAAAAAATAAAATAAAATAAAATAACTTTCAACTCACTCATTTCAACAAGAACGAGTCTCAAAATTCAGTCTCATACTATACTTTTACACTCATCCCCTAGAAATTCAGGACTAAACCGAATTTTCTATAGCTCAAGAAGTGACCAACACTACTACTCTAGCGCTTTAAAAGGGGCCTGACATTAAGATTAGTCTTCAAGGATTCACCCAGCTTTCAAAAGTTAATTTGTTGACAAGGTATGACATACATACACTTTAGCTTTGGGTATGTGACTACGTGAGCATGACTTGTATATATGAGATACTCACATTTTGTTGGACTCAGCGCATTTGAATCAACTAGTGTTTGTGCTTCTTAGTTTACTTGTGTTTAAGCTTCATCTTATTTGTAAGTAATATTTAATCTAATAGTTTATAGTTGTCACACCCTCCCAAACACTCTACTCTTAGCCTAAGAGATGGCGTGAAGTTACTAAGTAACGTTCCTAACTTAACGGCACTGCTGAAACATAGCAAACCATGCATAACTCAAAGCTTTTGCAAATAATCTGTAATTGAAAACTTTAACAAGTCATGTGTAATCTTCTAACTACGTTGTAGTGGGAAAAATCCAACACTCCCAATGTCTTTGTCGTAGTGGAGTCATCTCAACATTAAAGACACCGATAACTACATCGTGGTGGGATCAGTACCAACAACATCTTTACCGTGGTAGAGTTAACTCAACACTCACGACAACGATACTACGTTATAGTGGGGCTAGCACCTATAACGTCTTTGTCATAGTAGAGCGAATTCAATACTAATGACAACGAAATCTACGTGGCAGTGGGGCCCACATCAACAACATCTTTATCGTAGTGGAGCAAGCTCAACACTCACTACAACGCTATCTACGTTGTACCGGAGCCACCGCTCACAACGTCTTTGCCATGGTGGGGTGAACCCAGCACTCATGACAGCGAAATACTCAAATGTGCACACTTAGTATACCAGCCTCAGGCTCAACCATGAATACACATGCTTGTACTGAAATTCTCATAAATCACTGAAATAGTTTTTAAATACCTATGGCTTAAATATTCATTAAGAAATACTTATAAATCTTAGATCATTCAAATCATGTATCTAATCGTTATTTAACACATTTTTGACACGAAGAAATCATAAACATTTAATACGTTTAGCTTAAGAACTTATCTCGTAAAACGTGTAAACTCAAAAATACTTTAAAATTATAAGTGACTCGCAAACTTGATGGAACGTTCTTGGTTCGTAAAATTTTTCGATCGTCAAATTCTCTAAAAATTGTCCAAAATCGACGGATTAAACCAAACTGATAACAAAACCCGTCCTTAGGTTAAAATTCTCTAAATATCTCTTAATTAGCTTCTTATCCAAGGGTAAAATGAGTATTTAACAATAATATACTAATTAGGTTAAGGTACATATGCATTTTGTCTTCTGGTTTCAATGACAGGGACTTTTAATGACGAACAACTTAAAAGTATTATCTTCAACCTTCGAGTTTTCTCCAAAATTTTGCCCAGTTTCCGACCACAACTTTGACCACACTCCGACGATGAATTACTCTTTTTCTAGCCAAAATTGGACGTTCTAACCATTACCAATCAATAACCCATAACCTAAACAACATTACTTCAAGATTTGGCCTTCCAATTTACTTTTAATCCACGAGAATTCAAGTCGAAAATTTCGTCACTTTCAGCTGATATTAATCAAATTAATTGTTAGGAAATCAAAGAGGAACTTTGAGCTTACCACCAAATTTGAAGCTTCAATTTCAACTCTAACCTCTTCAATTTTCTTCAAAAACTTCAATTGCTCAAAACTGTGTAATTTCAACGTCGACGATGAATTTCTTCATTTTTCTTTGTTCTCTCGACCAAATTTCTTCTAATTAAGCTTCCATTTAGCTTCCTCTCTCTTTTCTAAACATTTTAGACACAAATTTCACTCCATTTGGTCAAGAATTGAAGCTCAATTTCATCATTCTTTCCACTGTGTTAATGTCAATTTTTGACCAGAAAATTCTTTTCTTCCTCTCGGGTTTTTCCTTTCCTTCTCCTTCTTCTCTTTAATTTCTTTTTTCTTTTCTTTCTGAATGACCGTCAGCAGCTTACTTAACTTTACCCCCACCGAATTACATCCAATTAGGAGAAATTTGAGAAGAAAATCAATTTCCCTTTCTCTTCTTATCTCTTGGGTGGAAACTTCAAAAAATCAATTTCTTTTTTTAAGATAAATACTAAATGTTAATTACAAACCCACTATAATAAATAATAATAAAAATATTTCCTTTTTCTTTTTCCTTTTCTTTTCTTTTCTTTTTCTTTTTTTTCTTTGTTACAAAATTACCAAAATACCCTTTCATTATTTTATTAACAAACAACTTGAAATACAAAGGTCGGGTATTACAATAGCCCTATTTATGCAACGTATTTAAATAATAATCTTCAGTTTCAATCTTGAGGATTGGCAAAATAGTCAAATCTGAAATAATCTACCAAGTAATATTTATCAGGGCTACATTGACCAACTTCATCAGAAAAATTTATAACCAATAAGCTTTTAAAGGGTCAAGCGGAAGGTTTAAAGTGTTAATTAAAAACGATTAATTCAAGAATTTAGGAATATATGAAAGAGAAAAGGACACTCTTTTACTGTTTTACAAATACATTAATCTTTAGTATGCAAAAGAAAAAAACTAATGGAATCTGCTTGAAGGTTCGATTTTCTAATTGGAACAAACAAAAATCAAAGAAAATGCAACCAAATGCTTCTTTGAGGCATTTCATCAAACACATTGTAAGCTATGTGATGAGACACATTTTTGGACAAGGTTTTTGGACATGAAGGATGGAGAGATTCACATACCTAGTTTGCTAACTTCAATTGAGTGTCAGCATGCACTGTGAAGCAACTAAAAAATCATCAAGTGGCCAGATGGATTGTGGCCCCTAATATTGGATGACAACAGTTCAATTGCATGATCGTTGACGAAGACGAAGAGGTCGGACGGTGTCGAACTGTTAGACCGTCGTGTCAATGGGGAGGGGAGACAAATATTGTTGTTGTCGACATGTCGGACGGAGAAGACAAGGAAGGTCGAAAGGTGGACGAATGAAGGATAGGGGTTTCAGGCAGTGGGCAAAATTGGGGATAGTTTTTTAAAAAAATTTTAGGTTTAAGAAAAGGTAAAAAAAATCGCATTAAAAACGCGTCACAAATTTTTGGAAATTTAAAAAATTCCGTCTTTTCCCGCCAAAAACGCGAAAATTGGAATAGACGACACTTTTTTTCTTTCTCCTTTGATTTGCACTGTTCAAAAGTGTCATTCTATGTGCTTTTTTTTTTGTCGTGTACCAAGATAGTGATATATTGGATCCATCCAATCTGACAAATTTGAATGTGGCAGATTTCTTTGAAACTTCTAAAGAGAAGATCTACACAATTGATGACACAACTAGTGTTTCTTTTAACTTTGAGAATTTCTAGAATAATGTTTTCTTTGTTTTTTGTTATCTATTTTCATATTTTTTTTAATGTTAACTTTTGTATATTCCAAGCATTGTTTAAATTATTATAATTATTTTCTTTTAATGAGGAAACATAAATCATTTCCATACGTTGGGTGATTAAAAAATAAGCAAAGAAATTATATGTCTGACAGACTGTGCAACTACACACACAATGATTACAAGTAAAAAAGATTTCTCAAAATTAAAAATGTGTTGGAGAGCACGACTAGAGTAACCTCATTTAGCAGAATGTTTGTAAAAAGCACTCAAATCGTCCAACAAAATACATTTATAAACCCAAACTTTTAATCAATTAACTAAAAAAATGTAGCAAAGAGTACGTCCATGGTCGAACACAAAGGAATTTTGTTTGGGAAAAGTATTTTTATCAAGATATATATCAAGAATTCTAAGTAGGAAGGGAGTTTTGTAAGAATCTTGCAAAGAAATTTAAAGAAACAAGAAAGTAAATGTTTTTGAGAGTTTCATGAAAATTGGACATAAAAGATAATTTTCTCTCAATTAATAAGAAAGTGGGAATGAGTGGTTTTAGTTAATCTTTCTATCATTGAATGAATCACAAATTGCAATTAAAATCAATCCACAACTAATTTGTTCAAGAAACTAATTACCCTAATTCAATGAACAAGATTTGCAATCAAATTCATACTAAACTTATCAAACGCAATTTCATCTTAGCGGTTTCCATGCATAAGTTCACTTGAAGATCTTAGGTTTCAATTTTGTGACATTAAAAAACAATGATATTCTCTATCTTAATAATGATTATTTAATTGAATTCAAATTGGGTCATACAAAGAAAGGTTAAAAAGAAAATATGCTTAAAATCAATTCAACAATCACCAATTTACAATCTTGATTCAAAGATTATGCTTAACGCCATTAGAAATTAAACAAAGATTCATGCTCTCAGGATTGATCAAGTTATTCAAACAAGAAAATCCTAAAAAATAAAGATTGGATTCAATTAAAGATCGAAATTAATCAACAATCAAAACATGGATTTTCAAGAAAGATTAAACTAAAAACTCATTCTCAAAAAGTATCTTTTAGTTCCTCATAATCCTTGTAGTAGCATCAAGAAGAAGGATGAACATCAAAGACATCTTCAAAAAAAGGTTGAGAGAATTTTTATAGATGAATTTGGGAGAGAAATTTACAAATTGAATGTGTCCTAACTAATGAGTATTGATTTCTATGTTTCCATATGGCAAAATACAAGAGAAAAATTTATAACAATTTGGCCGACTTTCTTCGCGTTAAGCCCACGCGTCAAAGTTCGTAGCGCCATGACGCTGGTGCATAACCACTTCAGGCGCTGTGGGCTGTCCTATTTCATTGCTCTCGGGAAAATGATGTCGAGCATGACGTTGCGGCACTGCAGGCGGTGCCAAAAAGGGCTAAATCATAATATCTTCTTTTTGCTTATTTTGGCTCATTTTAGCTCGAAATTGAATCGTTCTTATTCCGTTTGTTTCTTTGATTCTCTAAATCAATATTTCCTACAAAATAAGAGATTTAATGCATAAGTCTGACTATCTCGAATATTTTAATTTATAAAACATAGCACTTTTATGGTGCTATCACAATGCTGAAAGCAAAAGTAAATATAATATCATGTTCTGCAAACTTTATTGAAGGGTTTAGGAAAGTAGATACTATTTTGCCTAGAGGAACAAAGTTTACCATTGATAATGCATACTTCTCTGGTCAATCAAAAAAAGTTCTTTTAAGTTTTAAAGATATACATTGTAATAGTTATTATATTGAGATTGATAGTAAGAATAATGTGGAATATCTTCATATTATCTCCACTGTCTCACATGAAAAGATATATTGGAAAATTTTTCTGCTTTATCTATTGGATTATGTTATAATCATATACGAGTAGTTGAAATATATGCAACAATGAACCTGAAGTTCATGAATCCAAATATATTTGCTATTCGAGGTCTATAATGATGAGAACAACTATTGAGAATCCAATGGACCCCTATTAAAAAACCAGAAGATTCTTCAATCCAGTGAATTATCATGTGGTGTTTGCTCTCAAGGAAAAAAATAACAATTAAACCATCCCCAGCTAAAGTGGAAACTAAAGCACCTACATTTTTAAAAATGAATTCATGGTGATATATGTGGACCTATTAACCTACCAAGTGGACCACCTAAATATTTTATGGTATTAATAGATGCATCCACTAAATGGTCACACGTATGCTTGTTATCAAGTTGAAACCTTGCATTTTCAAGATTTCTTGATCAAATAATAAAGTTAAGTGCACAATTTTTTTATTATACAATTAAGAACATTCAATTTGATAATGTTGATTGTCATTTTAATAAGACAAATTTTTCAACATTAGGTCGAGAAATTCTGAATTCAAAAAAGAAATTACATGAAATACATCACTATTCTCTCATTTAGATCCCCACACAGATCAATGTGAACTTGAAGTTTAGAAATTAGCAGTCGAAATATTAGGAGCTTTACAAGAAGACTTAGCTCGTTAATATTTCACCATGCTCTTGAATTACAACTTGGAAGTCTATTTATAGACCCCAGATTCCAAAAGTAAATTGAATTACGTAAAGTAAAAGATAAAATTTAATCAGAAAGGACAGGACCCCTTATCTGATAAAAATTGAAACGAACACGTAATAAAGAAAAAGACAAAATTACGAATGACATAAAGTATGATATAAAGTAAACATAAAGAAAAGTAGAGATACAAACGACACAAAGAAAAAGTAAAGAAAAGAAAGACAAAAAATTAATGATAAAAAAAGAATAAATAATTTGTCGGTCATCAAGAAATTTGGTGAGTGCAGCACCGATGAAGTCCCTTCTTTGTGTAGTTGAATTATGTATGCCATTAATCGTATCCTCTACAACGGATTATAGGTTGACCAACCATCTTACTGCCATAGCTTTGGTCTTACCCCGTGGATCACCAAACGTAGTTGGACACTCCATGAAATATACAATTCTCATCTTGGACTTTAACTTTGATGAGGACTGCTGCTTCAATTTTCTCCTGAATTTTTGGATGACGGAACAATATTTACAGAGTAAACTAGAATAATTATAAAGATTACTCATAAATTACTTGTAGAGATGTGAATGTACATTTTTTTAAAATAATAATAATGAAGATTTTACATAATACTTCTTTGTGAAGTCTCTGCATGTATATTGTTTTTCTTTTTAAATAGGTTGTGAGTAAAGGAGAGGGTCGTCAAGATCGTAATCTGGATAGTTTGGTTCTTCATCTTCCTGTATGGAAGAAGATGGAAAATTTCTTGCTGTAGTTAGAAGTCATTGGAAGTCTGCATCAGTCGTTGCTTATCTTAATGCAACAAGAAGTTTTGATTTTTGATTCAGGAACTCTGCATTCCTTTTTAGATCAAGATCTTGCATGTATCCGTTCACGACGAACCATTATTTCGTATGTTTGATGGTGGCCTGCTAAAAATTATATTTGTTCTACCATTCGATTTTGAGATTCTTTATTATAATCTTGTATTGTGAATATGATGTTGTATTGAAACTCTAACAAAATATCCATGGGATTTGAAAGTGGAGACAAAATCTCATTGAATTATGAAAAGAATTCTTTTGAATTATTCTTGAAAAATAAAAGTAAGATTCTTGAAGAGGTGTTGATAATATATCATCAGTGAGACCATAATTACTCCACAATTAAATGAACCATAGTGCAAAATTTATTTTGTAGGCATTTTGATAGAATGATACGAACCAAAAATGATTCCTATTTCAGAACTAAAGTACTCTATACCAAGCTTTGATGTAGTCTTGGTATGAGAAGGTTTGAGGAACGAAAGGTTTGGAGAAGAATTTTTCTATAAAACTCCATTGGTTCCAATGAGTTGGATTTTATTGCTTTGAAGATTTTAAATTTTGAATAAACGGTCTTAGTTGGATCGTTTTTGTCAGGGACGTGAGTTATTTCAACAGACTTTGTGTCTAATAAAATAAACTCGTAGAATTTCCAGGTTTTACTGAGGTCTTCTTAAAGAAAGTTGAAGCCCTCATGAAACATTTTTGAAATTGTCTCTTCTAGAGCTAGACTTTGGTATTCAGTTCTATGATTAGATCATAGACCACGACCGGTTTTTGAAAATACGTTTTGATCTTATGTCGAGGAACAAACCGTTTTTCCAGTGTGACGAGCTGAAAATTTGTTGTGGGAGAAGGAGTTGATGACTCCCTATTGGAAGAAGGAGACGCAGAAGGCCTCATTTGAATGATTTCGTCAGAAGGACAAATGAGACTGGCCGAAGGCCTAGGTGGAGTAGAAGACTCCGTCGGAGAATCAATCCGTATACCAAATGATCTTGCTCTGGATCGGGTTACTGTGGTAAATTCCAGATCCATATCATATCGATTTGCACTCATAGGTAAAGGTGCAAAGCTAGAAGAAGATGGGTGAATACCCCTTGAAGAGGTAGAGGCATTTTGCTATTTCTCGATCATTTCCCTTATTCACACTTATTTTTCTAGAGAGGGAGATGTGAGACTTTTGGAGTTAGGAACTTCTTTGAGAGATAATCATCCAGAGGGTTTTGTTCTCCTTTTATAGCCAAAACCTCAAAGTCGAATCAAGACAAAATAGTTTGCCACCTGGCAAAGATCTGTTTTGAAACAAGATTTTTCACATCTTTTTACAACACAAAACTTTGAAGCTCTCGAATCTGTTTTGATAACGAATTTTTTATTGGTTAATTCTCCATGGAATTTTTTAACATAGAGGACTATTGCCAATAATTCTTTTTTTATTGTACGAGTAATTATTTTGTGTATCGTTTAAAATTCTTGACTGGAAGTGGGCAATTGACAAGTTCTTATCTAGACACTGTGAGGATTTCTCCATATCCTAGATTAGAGGAAACCGAACCTAGGTTTTGGGCCGAATCAATGACCATATCCTCCATATCTGTGCACGGTTCGGTTTGGTTCGATTTTGGGCCAAATCGATGACCAAACCGAACCTTTCGGTTTTCCTACACATTGAACCATTGAAAACCGAGTTTCATCGGTTTTGGTTGTTGAACCGAACCAATTTTCTTCGGTTTAGATTGGTTCGGTTCGGTTCAAACCGTTTAGAAAAAATTTAAAAAAAACATCAAATCATTCCTAAGTTGGGTCCGAGCCTAAAGAAAAAAATAATAACAAAAGGTTTTGTGCCGAGCTTTTTGTGAATTAGTATATGTATTTTTATTAATATAAATATTTACATAATTAATATAATAGGTTACGGTTCAGTTTGGTTTTTCACGGTTTTTAAGGTGGTGAACCGAAGACCGAACCGATTCTCTCGGTTCTATTCCTTAGAGAATGATGGTTCCATATTTTTTAATAAAACAGAATCGAACCAAATTATTTGGTTTGGTTCGATCCGGTTTGTCGGTTTTTCTCGATTTTTGCACACCCCTAATTAGAGGCATCAGTCTCTACGAGAAAATTTGCTTTTGGATTGATAAGGCTTAAACAGGAAATTAATTTGACTAAAGTCTTAAATTTTTGAACCACTTGAGTGTGTTGGTCTAACCAAGATTTTTTATTCTTCCTTAACGTTTGGTAAAGAGGTTTGCAAATGAGATTGAGATTTTGGATAAAGCCAGACACATAATTTAGGCATCCCAAAAACCTTTGGAGTTGAGTTTTATCAAGAATTTGGTCTGAAAAGTTTGAGACGAACTCTATTGATCGTTGAATGGGCTTGATCATACCTAGATGGATCTCAAAGCCAAAAACCTAATTTTTGTTTCAAATGATTTGATTTTTGGTAGAAAAACTACTAGACCTTTTTCTTTTGATGATGTTCATAAAAACATGGATGTGTTTGAAATGTTTTTCTATACTAGAAGAAAACACTAAAACATCATCAATATAAACAATTGTGAAATCTTGAGAATCATTGAAAATGTAATTCATAATTTTTGATATTCTGAAGGGGTGTTTTTAAGCCCAAAAGACATTACATTCCATTCGTATTGACCAAATGAAATATTGAAAGCAGTTTTGTACTTATCCTTTTTGGAAATTTGGATTTGCCAAAAACCTAACTTCATGTCAAATTTCGAGAATATCTTTGCATTTGAAATTCGTTTGAGTAAATCTTGTTTATTGAAATTGGATATCTCATCCATTCTAAAACTTTGTTCAAAGGTTTGTAATTAATTACTAACCTTGGTACTCCACGCTCCTTTTCGGTGCGTTGTTGATGTAGAAGGCGACACATGACCTTGGACTCTTTGATGGTCTTATTAGGTTTTTATCTAACAAGTCTTGAATTTCTTTCTGCTGAATTCATTTGAATCGGTCTAGCCTTTGTTGGGATATCTGATTCTTTGAATTATTTCCAATAAGGAAGATTAACAATATGCTTCTTTCTTTCCTAAAAAACGTTTGGGTAAATCTGAACAAATTTCTTTTTCTAAAACAAATTGAAGTTCTTTGATTCGCAACTGAATTAAAGGATCTTTCAAATTTTCTTCAATTCTTTTGTAATCAATTTCTTCTTTCAGAAAACGATTTTTTTTTTTTCGTTTAATGACTTCACTTTTTAGCTCATTTATTCCTAGAACTTTATGAGGAAGCACATGAGTAATGGATTAAAAAATGATATCTTCGTTCATTTTTTTAGAAATTATTCCTTTTTATGTAATTTCTATCAGATATAATTGAGTTAAAAATGATGTTTCTAAAATGAATTCTTGTTTAAAATCTTTGACTAAAAGAAAAGTGTTGACAAAACAAAGTTCTATATGGCAAATATGTACTTTTGAAAGCTTATAATTGATATTAAGTATTTTGCCATTAGCACCACTTAATGTTTATGTGGTTTTTTCAAAATACTTTGTAGGGATTAGACCTTCTTGAATATAATTTTGATCGGATCCTGAATCTATTAAGGTCTTTAGAGTTATTTTAAAATCCTCGATTTTTAAAGTGATTAAGGAATACCACTTTTGAAAATGAATTTTTAAAATCTGGTTAATAAAAAAGTTAATTAATTCTCCAATTAATTAATTACCAAATTAAATATCTTACATTTAATTGAATTATATTTAATTTGGTCTAGATTTGAATCATATCCATATATAACATTCTCTTATAACCTATAGTTTTAATGTGTATAGTATACGCATTAAATTTAATCTATAGTTTTAACATGAATCTAATTCACATTAAATTAATATTTCAACTTATTCAAATATTTTATTCTCTCATAAATTAATTTTGAATCACATCCAAAATAAAATTTATGTTGTAAAGTTTAATTAAAATAAAAACTTTATATCGTAATGTATCACCATACATTATATTAATTCCCTAAGTCAATTTAAACATTTCAAATTATATCCAAGATATATTAACATCATTACCCTTTACAAGTTAACAAGAGGACCAGTGGACCTACAGATCAGAAACTTCAACGATATCAAATTAATTGGCTAAACTCATTAACCACATTAATCATATTTGTTAACTGTGTGTACACTCCACTATAAACTCACAGTTGAACTCTTCTCACTGTAGATGTATTTTTGTGCATACAGATATAGACCAATAACAATAAGTTAGTCATTCACAAGTGTCTGTAACACTAGTCGAGTCAAATTACCATATTACCCCTATGTTACTTCTTAGTCCTTAAATACCAATGCTCCTCTAATGAACAACATGTTTATGGTCCAACCAATAAATAGAAATCCCTCTCGTTCCATGGACAGGGTAGGTCCTTTGTTCATGTTTCGAAGACATTATTTAAGAGAACACTCATGTACTTACCCTAAAGTCGAGAATGAGACAACTGTGTGATTATGTTTTTCGCTCTCCACTCGGTCTTGTCTCCAAAATGGTAGACTTATTGAGTCGAAAATTTGGCCACTCTCACTCATACAAATCAAAGGACAATACCTGATGAACAAGAGTTCATAATACACTCAGGATTAAGACTACATTGCCTAAGTCATCCTATTGAAAGAAAAACCTAACTAGTCAACGGAGTTACATCTAATGGTTACTATTTCTTGGTTCAATCTTATGCAAACTCATTGCATAAGATACCGCCACACTCATGTCACCTACAGGAACGTGTTGGATCATTGTGTTTGTATCAAATACAAAGTGAACCGTATCCATATCGTTACTAGGATAATATACCCAACCGTATTCTCTATACTATAGACCTTTTAAGTTGTATCTCGAACATTGATCCATATATGTCTCCATATATAGTTCAAGACTCATAAAGTAGCTTAGGATGTTAGTTTATTGGATTTAGGTTAATAAGACAAAAGTAATAAAATAATCAATAACCTTCTATTGAAAATAGAATAATAACTCTTTATTAACAACAGTCACCATAATTTTTACATTTACTATCTACGAGGTTTAGGATATAAAACTTAAAAATCTTCACATTCATCTAATTTGTTAGAAGATCACGTATTGCTACAAATGTTATCAAGTCTCTATAGTGGTGATTTTAGTCATACGAGAACAAACATCAAAATATTCAATGACTTATTTTGCATAAATCCCCACAACCAGTAATCTAGGCGTAAGTTTGTCAATTAAACCATTTGGTCTAATTTGTTTCTTGAAAAGTTCTAACTCAATATGTTTGTCAAATTTCTCAAATTATGCCAACACATCATTTTGAAAATAAGAACATAATTATTTCTAGATTTATAGTACCCAATATTCACTTTCCTCAATTTATTATTCTCCAAAATATCTTCTTTTCATCTTGTCTCAATTTGCAACAAAAAAATCATCTAAATTACTTTTAGGCAACTCTTAAGAATCTAAAAAATTAGAGATCCAAGTTATAATTTCTCTCAAATTTTCTTCCAAACAAATTATTCAACCATCAAGAGAGCAATACTTTTACCTTAAGAAGTTAACGACTTTAAATTAGTCGTTGATTGGAGAAGGCCTATATTTTATAAATGGAGTTAATTTTCTTCTATCAACAATTATCTCCACTTACTTTTAGATATAAATATGAAGTCATGTACATAGGCTTGGAAATAACAACCTAGAACTAATTACCAACTTTAACGTGTTTGATAACTAACCTAACCAAAATAACTTCAATTATCAATATTTACAAGACATCATCTCTAATACTCCCCCTCAAGTTGGAAGATGAACATCAAGAACACCCAACTAGGCTAAGAATTTTGACATAATAACAGTTGGTAATGCCTTGGTAAACATGTTCGCAAGTTGTAAAGTTGAACGAATCGATAATACCTTCAAGAACCCATCAACAATCTTGCCTCTCACATAATGAAAATTAATCTCTATGTGCTTCATGCATTTATGAAAGATAGGATTGGATGCAATAGTGATAGCGACTTGGTTATCACAAAAAGCAGTAGTTGGTAATAAATGTTGAATCTTTAAATCATCAAAAGTTGAGAATGACATTTAGATGAATAGTAGTTGGCTTTTGCAAAAATTGGCTAAGGCGATGAATTGTAAAACATAAGTCTGGTCTTGAAATCTGTAAATATAGAAATTGGTCAATCAACTTTTTGTAGCAAGTGATTTTCTTCATCAACCAAAAAGGTTATACTATCCTTTGAAAGCTTAATGTTTGGATCCATTAGCAATAAGGATTTGGAAGAAATTTTTTTGTTGAGAAATAAATAAGCTTTGTTGGGATCGAGATAACCCTAATCCTAGAAAGTATTTCGCTTGTCCCAAATCCTTGAGCTTTAAATGACTTTTAAGAATCTTTTTTCCAACATCAATTTTATTAGGAGAATATCCAGTTAGTAAAATATCATCAACATATACTAACAATGCAACAAATGTTTTACCACTTCCATGAGTAAAGAGGGAATAATCGAACTTCATTTGGATAAAGTCATGGATGGACAATGCAGAAGAAAACTTCACAAACCAATGTCTAGATGTTTGTTAAGACCGTATATCGATTTATTCAACCGGTAAGCATGCTTCTCCCTGCTTATTTGGTACTATAGTGGTATTATATCCCATTGGTAATGACATGTAGACTTCTTCAAACAAGTCTCCAATAAAAAAAGTGTTGTTGATAGTCATTTGGACAAGTTGCAAATTAAAAGAGACCAAAGGTTAGAAATACCTTGATTATGAAAATTTTGGCAACGGGAGAGAAAATATCAAAGAAGTTTATGTTCTCTTGTTAGTGGTAGCCTTTGACAACAAGACAGGCCTTATAACGATTAACAGTCCAATAGGGATGGTACGTAACTTTGTACACCCATTTACTTCTACTGTGTGTTCATTTTTAAGTAAAGAGACCACTGTCCAAGTCTTGTTTTTCTTCATTGCATCTATTTCTTCTACCATAACATGTCTCCAATTCTTGATTGACGATAAAGGTTAGGTTCATAAACAAAAGTCACATTAAACAAATAGTGTTATGACTAGGAGAATAG
>JBBPDJ010024501.1:0-20688 GCA_037974625.1 Cucumis cinereus | reverse complement strand
CGCCAAAGGCATGGATTCAGTAGAAGTATTCCTTACCTCAAGTTTCAGAGTTTTCCTTACTCGAACTAGCCTCCAATAAACCCAACAAACCAACAACGAGCAGTGGCAGTGGGAGACAGAAAACGACAGACCACGGCTCGGCTCGGCTCGAGGGAAGCAGCGGCGCACGTGGGTTGCAGATCTGGCGCGTGCGGGTGACAACGGTTTGAGATCTGGCTATCGAGGATGGAGCGTCGCTCGCGGTTGGAGGTCACGTCGGCTCGGCAGATGGAGGTCGGGCGCGGCGCGGCTAGCAGATCTGGAGTTGGAGCGGAATGGAGGAGCGGCTTAGAAGAAGAAACGATTGGGCGCGGACGGACGGAAAGGAGATGAAGGCGTGGCTTCGGCTGGGCACAGCTGCAAACGACGTCTGAGGGTGAGGGAGATCGTGCGGCGGCTTCGCAAACGGCTTGGCTTGGTTTGGGCATCGCGGATCTGGGGAGAAGCAGCGCGGCTTGGGCGTTCCGCTGCGAGCGGATGACTGGCGTGAGGCGTGGCTGCTCGACTGGACAGATCTGGCGCGAGGGCAGCATCGGCTCGGGTGGACATCTGGGCTGTGCGGAGCGACTGGGCGCGCGGGCTGAGGAGATCTGGTGTGCGTGGGGCTTGCGGCTGGCGATGGAGCTCAGCTTGAGGCGTCTTCAGTGAAGCTCTCCGACGCGTGGCTGTTCAACAACGGACGGACGAGCGGCTGGCTTGCTGCTTGATGTGGCTGCGAGCAGTAATTTCCTCAATACTTTAAGAGAGAGAAAGAAATAATAAAATAATATAATATATATATTATATTATTTTCTTTTCTTTTCCTTTTATTTTCTTCCACAAATAAATTTTCCTTCTCTTTCCTCTTTTAATCCAAATTCTCTCTCTTCTCATTAATTCTCTTTTCTTTTCTCCAATCACAAACAAACCAACCACCACCAATACAATTAAACCCTAAAAATTAAACTAAACTTATACTTCCCAAAATTACAACTTTACCAACATTTAATAAGATAATTAATAATAAAAATATTACAAATCACCTTAAAATTTTGAGATGTTACAATATACGAAACGTAGAAAAATTCTTCTCTGGCATATTGATTTAAAATTTTGGAGCTTCAAGTGCATCCATTTATAACAAGATTTAGGAAGAATAATTGCTTTCTAATGATCATATTTTTATGGCATCTTGGTATATTTCGGGATGAAGCATTCATGAGAAATAATGATTACTGTTAGTATCAAATAGGGTTTATACTAGAAATTATTTTTGTAAGGTAACACTATTAGAAATTTAATATATATCAAACATGCAAAATAATATTTATTAGTTATAATAAGTTTAGAGAAATCGACATACCTTTAGGACCTACCTTTAGTGAACAAAAGGATCAGAGCTCGTGTTGATAACGTGTTGAAAAATGAGGCACAATAGAAATACGAATATTGAGAAAATATAGTATTATAATAATAAAATAAAATAAAATAAAAAAAAATTAAGAAAATATTAAATTCTCCAAAAAAAATTTATTATCTCAAATTTTTTGTAATTTCAACAAATATGTGTGTGTCTTACAAAATCCACCAAATACCACTATTTATAAACAATTTGGAAAACATGAGGTGGATTGCATGTTCGCTAAGAGTTGGTATCTTTAAGATATATGACAATGTAGATGGGAGAGAAAGAGAGTGACACATGGCAATGGATACTAAGTATAATGAGCATCTATTTAATACTATTTATAATAAAACAAAATTAATCCAATTATTATGAATCAAATAGATACCTTAAAATATACTAGAAATACTCAACAAAAATTCTAAGCATACAATCTACTAAATAAATAAATAAGTAAATAAATAAATAAATAACATAAACTAAAAATATAGAGAAAAAATGACAACAAAACTTCTTTACTCCACTCCTAGAGACAATAAATATATATATATATATATATATATATATATATATATATATATATATTCGGTTTGATTAGAAAAAATGTCATGCCAACTTTAGGTTAGTAAATGACGAAACAATTATCATCAAGACTAAGAATATGGTAGCAGTCTTTCAAAAAAAAAAATGCTAACAAATATTGTTGAATTTTATTTCATAAAACACGTGGTTTGTAAATGATAAATATATTCTAATTTTCAATAAAGTTGTTACTGAGGTATTGTGCAATATAATTATTGTTTGGTTAGTGATTTACTTGTGATAATCCTAAATCCAATAAACTAAGGTCTCATGGCTATAATATGTGTACTTAAAGTTTATGTAATGACATAAAAGTAAATCAAGCTCGAGTTAATAGCCTAAAATGTTTATTGTATATGAATAAGGTTGGACGTCTTATTCTAGGATACGACTCACTTTGTATTTGATACAAACGATTTGATAATAAATCGTTTATGTATAAACGTGTGAGTGAGGATGTTTTATGTAAAGATTTTGTATAAGACCATACAATAAAATAGTCACTTTTACTTTATAACATCGTTTACCTTAGGCAACTCGATATTAATCCTGAGCTAATTTTGAACTTCAATTTATTCGAGACTATCCTTAGATATGTGTAGGTGTGAGAAACCCAGTGGTGGCTAAATAGGTCTCCCATTTCAAGGGTAAGATCGGGTAGATAACTAGGAACATAAGGTGCAAGACAAAATTCACTCATACCTATTTCTAGGGTTAATAGAAAGGTGTTTTCTTAAGTTTTGATTCTGGGTCTTGAACAAGGAGCCACACCCTCTCATTAGCTCGAGAGGGACTGGATTTAGTGTTTGGACCACAAACCAATTGTTCATTAGAAGATTAGTGAGACTTAAGGAACAATAAGTAATTTCGGGCGGAAGAGGTTGATTTTGACCTGGCCATAAGTACGAACAACCTATGAAGAATCCACTTACTAATTATGGTTATATCAAGTGGAAAGAAATATATCTACAGTGAGGAGAGTGTAGCTACGGGCTATAATGGACAGTCTTAATAGTTAACGATTGTCGGTTAACTAGGTTGAAGAGTTTAGCCGGTTAATCTCAAATCGTTGGAGCTCATGATTTGTAGGTCCATTAGATTCCCTTACTAGCTCATATCAAAATTAATCTTAGAATAGTGTGATAAAAAAATTCGACTTGGTTGGAAAATAGGAAACAAGATATTTAAATAAAATTTTAATATTGGAATTTTGAATAGAGATTCGAAATGGGTCAATCGAATTGATCGGATTAGTGAGATTTATTATTTGATATTAAAACCAAATTAATTAAAATTTTTAATTAATAAATTAAATTAAAATTAATTATATGAATTAATTTTGATTTAGATCAAAAGGTCACAATTGAATTTTAGCAAAATTTGGAAATAGTCAAAATATTGACTATTTGACTAGTAAAAGTCAAAATTTTGATTAAAGTGAAAATTGGCTAGAAAAGTCAAATATTGGATTTTTGACCTCGGTAAGTGGAAAAATCCAAGACTTGATTTAATGGGATAATCCCACATTAAGTGACTTATGGTGAATAAGCTTGAGAAGCTTATCGTTAATCCTACATATTGACACCAATCCCACTTCCATCTAAATGCAAATTTGAGTGTCAATTTATTGTGCAACAGCTTTGCATGATTTTGTCTATTTAAAGATGGAATAATTGACGGGATGAAGAACTCTTGGTTCTTCATGATTAAGTCAATAATTGTTCAAAATATTATTATCCTTTAAACTCTCTCTGAGTCTCTAAAGTTCAGTAAATTCATCACTCACCAAATTCCACCATCTCCTTCTAAGGTCGAAGAATAACAGAGAAGGCTCTTCATGGTAGTCCTCGAGGTGTTCGTGACCAGAGATTACAACAAAAACGTGAGAATTAGGAGTTTCAAAGGTTGTAACTCTAATTCTCTGTTTTTTCCTACTTTGAGCATGCTTTAATCCAGATTAAATTCATGCATATTAGAGTGTTTTGTTCCAAATTGATTTGCTCGCATGTCTATCTATCTTTCAAATATAACTTAAAAAGCAAAACTTGTTTAAGTTTGAAAACTCTGGAACTGAAATGTAATCCAAACTAAATATTATAGATGAGGAATGTAATTTTGCCAAGATTTAGTGAATGATACAAACATATGGTCATATCAATGATATAGTATTCAAAAATGACGTGAGAGGGAAAAAGAAGATGTGATCCATCATGGGTGTTAGAGAATAATTTAGGGAATAACATAATACAAGCAGAAGAAGACAAATGGAAAATAGGCCGTTTTGCAAATTGTATTTGAGTAGAGAAGGGGAAGACAGTTTTCATTTGGGTCATCCGTGTGGCCTGGTCTTGTCCTTTTCACACAGACCCTGCAATTTCAACGCTTTCACCCTTTGCTTTTATATATAATCTTCTGTATACTCTCATTGTTCTGCTTTTTCTTTTATGCCTATGATAAACAGGCTATGCCTGTGGCTTTGTGGACTGCCATAAAAGCCAAACAAAAACACACTACCCATTTCCCATTTCTCTATCAAAATTAAGTACGCACATCATACATCTCACCCTGATTCAAACGCTTCCTTGCAACACAAGATTTAATGTGTAATAATAACTACTGTGTTGCACCAAAATAATAATTATTGATGTGGATGTGACTAGCTATGTATGATCCATCTACTCCAGTGCCAAAGTAACTTTTTGTGAAGACACACTACTGCGAAACACTGATGAATTCACTGTGTTCTTAGGGTACCCTAATTTAGGTGACACTGAAGAAGGGATTATCTAAACTGACTCACATTTTTTTTACCAAAACAAGCAAGCCTAGACCATTCAATTCCTACCCGCACCCTCACTAAATTGATTATTGATTAGGTTGACACGGTTGAAATGTCTTGAATTTGTTTAAAAAAAAAATTTAATTTATAAATTTTCTAATTATGTGTAATATGATATTATTATTCTCTCTATAATAAAAGTGTGGTTTCAATCAATTTGTGGACAAACCAATTTTACTGTTTGTGAAACTACCTAAATCTATAGGTTGATACTCTATTGCTTTACTTTTTTTTTTTTTTTTTGTTCATCTTTAATTGTTCATTTCTTTAAAATGAGGTTGTTAGAGTCAACCCATCTAATCACCCTTGGATTAATATCTATACTAGAGGTGTTATATATGACAAAAACATCAACAAAATGTTTTAGTTATTAATAATTTATACTAATGGATTAATATCTATACTAGAGGTTTATTAATAATGTTTTAGTTATATACACAGATATTTTAATAAAATATTGTAATTGAATAAACTAATCAGAGAAATACGGTTCTTTTAAAATTATTTAGTAATTTATTATTCTTTTTGAAGGATGTGGAATGTCGAGTCAAATCCTCAACAAATTTACAGAAGTAATATAGGCCGACCCTCATGTATGTTTGATTTTTATTTAGTTTTATATATTTATAATTTTTAACTAATTTGATGTTTGAACATTCAAGAAAACTCGACGGACAAACAGAGCCTCAAAATTTTCACCTTAAATTCCCGTGGTTTGAGAGCGAATTAGACGGTCAAAACTTGAGGTAATATAGTTTAAGTTATGGGTAATTGATTGGTAATAGTTAGAACGTCCAATTTTAGCTAGAAAAACTGAATTTCATCGTCGGAGTCTCACTTGAGAAATCACAGGAAACTGGATTTTAAAATTGGGAAAAAATGGAAGTTTGAAGATGAAGTTCTAATTTTGACCGTCTGTAAATGTCCGTCATGAAAAGTTTGCCACTGTTTGTCCGTCATTAAAACCAAAAGACATAATGCATAATTACCTTAGACTGATTAATATGTAATTTGTTAAATGCCCATTTTACCCTTGAATAAGAAGCAAATTAGAGGAAAATTAAGGGAAATAAGGAGACTTTGATGTATTAAGGAAAAATTTAGGAAATTTGACCTGAGGACGGGTTTTATTACCAGCTTTGTTTACTTCGTGGGTTTTGGAACATTTTCAGGGAAATTGACGATCTAAGAAATTTACGAACCGAGAACGTCCCATCAAGCTTGTGAGTAACTTATACATTTATAGTATTATTTTTAAAGTATTAATAATATTAAAATATTCCGATTATGCACATTTTAGGAGAAAAATATTTAATCTCAACATTTTGATAATTTGAGATTCTTTATAATACAAGCAAATATTATTATCATTATATAGTTAATTTATGATTTTATGCCTGAAATATTATTTCGGGATATTTTAATAGTAAATTAGTATTTTTACACGTTTTACGAGATAAGTTCCTAAAGCTAAACGTATGGAATGTTTATGATTTCTTCGTGCCAAAATGTGTTATATAACGATTAGATACATGATTTAAGATATTTTTACGTTTTACGAGATTTCAGTAAAATATGAATTAAGCATGTTTTAGTGTTTCTAAATGAAATTTCATCATGGTTTGAATGATTCAAGTTCTATGAGCATTTCTTGGAAATCATTGAAAATGTTTATACGTTACTTACACGTTTTACGAGAATTTTAGTAAAAGCATGTGTATTCATGATTGAGCTTGAGACTAGTATACTAAGTGTGCACACTAGAATATCTTGCTGTCATGAGTGCTAGGTTCGCCCCACCATGGCAAAGATGTTGTGAGAGGTGGCTCCGCTACAACGTAGTTAGCACTGTCGTGAGTGTTGAGCTTGTTCCACTACAGCAAAGACGTTATTGTTGTTGGCCCCACTGCAACGTAGATTATGCTGTCGTTAGTGTTGGATTCGTCCCACTACGACAAAGACGTTATAGATGCTAGCCACACTATAACGTAGTATTGTTGTCGTAGGTGTTGAGCTAGCTCCACCACGGTAAAGACGTTGCTGGTACTGATCCCACCACGACGTAGTTATTGATGTCGTTAGTGTTGAGATGACTCCACTGCGACAAAGACGTTGGAAGTGCGAGGTTTTCTCCACTACAATGTAGTTAAATGATTACACATGGCCTGCAAATAATTTCCAGTTACAGTTTTCTAGCGATAGTTTTTCAGTTATGATATGTTTTAACAGCATTATGTTAATCTATTTATTTATTACTAGAGCATGTCGACAGTTTTTCAGTTATGATATGTTTTAACATCATGATGTTAATCTATTTATCTATTCCTAGAGCATGTGATTTCTAAGATATGTTATCAAAATACGTTGTTTATAAACTGTCACTCATTGGGCGTTAGCTCACTCTTTCAAATGCTTTCTTACATTACAGGTAGAGATCGAGATTTCCGAGCCTAGCCTACCGCTGCTTGTCTGCTATTAGAGTTTAAATTTGCTTAGGGTATAATTATAACTCTACATATGCATGTTTTGGTCTGTATTTCTAATAATCAGTGAGTTTGGCGGTGTATAGAGTTTTACCTAATACATTTTATACAAGAAAATTTTTATTAACGTGTTTTTCATTTATTTTCGTATTCGAGTAAATTAAGTAAGCCGCCAGTGATTGCCGTTAAGTTAGGAACGTTACTTACTGGCTTCACGCCATCTCTTAGGCTAAAAGTAAAGAGTCTGGGAGAGGGTGTGACAAGTGGCATTTTGTGAGTTTTGTAAGATACAAATATTGGTTGAAATTTTAAATATCTTGAAGATAGTGAAATATTTTGGAGAATTCTTATTTTCTAAAGTTTTTTATTTATCTTATTTATTTTAATATTATATTTTTTATGACATTCGTGTTTTCTTTGTTCCTCATTTTTACAACAAATGATCAAATTTTATAATTTTTTTCTAAAAAAGGAAAAAGGAAAAAGAGAAAAAAATAGAAAACCAATAATTGTAATTGTAATATAGAATATGATACATCCTGATCGATGTGCTTAATTAGTTATATCATACGACTTACACAAAAAATTGTAATTGAAGCACAACCATACAAGATAACGAGACTTGATTCAACAAAGGCAGCTCGAGTCGTAGCTCAACTTGATCAAGGTGTTACAGAACCCAAACTGACTCTTGCTTCCTCGCCTAAATTATGAACTCTGACTCTCGAGGACTCACCGGCTGAACTAACTGTAACATCCCAAATTTTAATGTAATTTGTAATTTTTTTATTAATTATCTTATTAAATGTTGGTAAAATTGTAGTTTTGGGATGTTTAATTTGGGTTTAATTTTGGGAATAATTTTAATTGTGGTGGTTTGTTTGTTTGTGGTTGGTGAAAAGAAAAGAGAATTAATGAGGAGAGAGGGGAATGGTGAGTTTTAAAGAAGAAAGAGAAACGGGTAGAGATTTGGAAAAAAAATAAAAAGGTATAAATGATGATAATAATATATTTTATTAATATTAATATTTTTTTTATTTTTATTTAAAGCACATTGCGAATCGTGCAATCCATCTTCTCCAATCTTCCTTTTCTTGCAAAAAAACCCTAGCCGCCGCACGCTCTCCCTCTCCATCACCGTCGTAGCCATGCCATCTGTCGCAGCCGCCTACGCGCACCGTGAAGGACGCCAAGCCGAAGTTAGTCGCTCCCTCCGTCTCTCACGTCGCCTAGCCGCCGCACAGCCCCACAACCAGCCGTTCGCGAAGTCGCGCCTCCACCTCTGTCTCGCACGTCGCCTAGCCGCCGCACAGCCCCGCGCTCGAGCCAACCTCGACGCCAACACTTTCAGTCGCCCAACCGAGCAGATCTGCTTCGTTTCGCACTGTAGCCGACATCAACACCTTCAGCCGCGCGAAGCCTCACCGGATCTGCTTCACAAGCCCGCGTGCCTTCCTCTGACCGTGCGTCGCTGTTCCCGAGCCAGATCTACTTCTCACGAGCTGAGTCGAGCCGAGTCGAGCCAAGCCTTTGAGGTTTCTGTTGTTTCCTGTCTCCGCTGCCACTACTCCTTGTTGGTGGGTTTGGAAGTGGCTGTTGATGGTTAAAATCAATTAATATTTCTTTTAGGAAGAAAGTATTAATTAAAGTTCTTGTGTGTTTAGGGTCAACTGGAGGCTAGTTCGATTTAGGAATCTCTGTAATTTGAGGTAAGGATTGCTTCAACCGAATCTACGCTTTTGGCGTATAAGGTGTTAAGATGGTTTTTGTGCCTTCTTTTGGGTGTTGGCTTTGGGTTTATCTGGCTTATAAATCTATATGGATTATGCATGATTTGTTTTACCGTTTACCTGTGATATCTGCTGCATGAGATATGTTTGGTTATTGTGATCACAATACTTGTACTGGATTTAATTGGATACGGTTTCTGTTAATTTACCTAATGATTTTGTATTTGGTGGGAAACGATAGGTCAGTTTTCAAGTAGTACGACGACTTGATTATGACTAGCCAGTGACCAGTCTGTGTGGCGTATCGTCGACTAGCCTATGTGGCGTATTGTCGACCAGCCTGTGTGGCACATCGTCACTGAAGGTCGTGAAGGAGGTTTGTACGAGGCCTGTTTCGACGTTCGTTCTGAGGGCAAGCCCATGTGGCGATTTGCTATGACAGGGTCGTGAAGGGGGTCTGTACGAGGCCTGTTTCGAAATATTTGTCAGTACTCAACCATCTGACTGTGTGTTGTAAGGTACAAGCCATTAGGGAAAGTTAACGGTCACCTAGTGGAGTCTGTAGTGGTTTTCCTTACTGGGTATTTTTATACTCATTCCTTTCTATGTTTTATTTCAGGCAAGGGTAAGAATGGACTGGTGAGGGGCAAGTAGAACCAGTGACCATATCATGAGGGACCAGGAGACCTATTTTGCTTCCGCTTACGGTTATTTGGCATTTGTTTTCTTTATGATTAAACTTTTTGTTGGTTTTTATTGTAATGATTTTGGTTTAGAAAACTATTTTAGGGATCCCGTCTAGGTTCTTTTCTTATCTTTTCCATTATTTGTTTGATTAAACGTTTGAAAATCCTTTATTATTTTATTTGGATTAAATTAAAGTATTTGTTTTGTTTTGTCTTCGTCTTTTAAAATGGATTTAATGATATGTACTTAAGTAACGACCTTGGGTTAAGGTTGAAAACCCGGGGCGTTACACTAACTCTTTCTTTATTCATTTACCTTGAGGACTAGAATGAGTCCTATTTTTCTTAATTTGACCGGTAAAAGACAATGAATGAAAGTTTAAATAAAGCATTTGCATTGAAAAATCTCGGGAAACTGCAAGGCATAATCAAGTTTAGTTACATAGGCATCTCTTTATGACTCGAGCTCAATTCAATCTGATCTGATGCCTTGAAGAACCTTCTCTTTATCTCATTCATCTGGTCGAGCTCAATGGAATCTTACCTCTAATTCAGCTTTCTTTGCATTTGCTTAGCACAGGAATGCATTTTCATCCTAACTTTCACGTAACCAAGAACTTATTGTATATAAAAAAAAAAGCAATTGTTGAGTATTTAACGAAATATTCTTGAAATTTCAAGATTTTTCAAAATTTCAATAAAAATCTCGAATTTAGAGATTAGAAATGTAAGGAAATTTTCATTTTATCTCATATTTCGATGAACTCATCTCGATTCGTTTTAAAGATTTTAATTGAAGTGAACGTGTGAGTGTAGTTGGAAGTCTTTTTATCTCTATTTATTTTTAATTTTAAACATATGAATGTGAAACAAAATTTAAACATATGAATGTGAAAAAAAAATGGAGGAACATTATAATATCATTTACATTTGATAACATGAATGAGATAGAGATAGAACAAGTAAAATGTGTTTTTTTTTAAAAAAAAATCATTTATTTAAGACGAATTTGAGATTGAAAGATAAAATGTCATTTTTTAATATATATTGGCATTTAACGCCACAAAAGTAGAAGTGTTTGTTAGATTTTATCTAATTAAGTAACCACCAAATCTTTCAACACATTTATAAATTTTTTAAAAAAAAATTGCTCCATTGGTTGTTTAGCACTTGACCAAGTTTTTCAACATTTAAAAAAAACGAATTGGTCTAGTATTGACAAAATTTTAAACTTAGTCAAATCTTCCAGACTACAGTACTTATCTAAATATTTTCGAAATCTATAATATCCATCTAATTTTACCCATTGAATAGCCTAAAATGAAGGGCTAGTTGTTAATCAATAAAAAAAACAAACATATTGGTCTACATAAAAAATAGAAAATAAAATAAAATAACACATTGGTCAAGTGTTCAACGCTCGAACGATTCAAAAAATTAATTCCCCTCCCATCACATCTTCAAAACTACCGTATTTCTTATAAATAGTTTCAAACCACAATATGTCACAATATGTTTGTAGATATTTTCAAAACCAACAATATTTATCCAAATTTTCCTATATACACTAACAATGAGACAATTTTATTATTTGGAGAAAAAAATAAGTAGGAAATAGAGGAAAAATACATGTACGAGTTAGGAAGTTTATATGTAGAACAACACCCTTCAAACTGGGTTTTTTTGTACGGATGGCCCCTTTTCAGGGGGCCCATTCGAAATTTGGCCCAAAACCGTGACGTGAACGAAAAATGATCTTCTGATTATGTTAGCACCCTGTGATTTTATCGTTTTGTCCTTGATTTTAGTACGCGCACCCCAGGGCTACTCGATGCACGTTACATGTTTACTCGATGCATGCTTCTCGTTACTCGATTGCTTGATTCAAAAGTCAAATAATAAACTCACATTTGACTACTCGATGCACGCTGCACGCCATACACGTTACACACTGCACGCCATACACGTTACACGCTATACTCGATGCACGTTACCTAGAAGTATGTTCTTCGATTTGATGTTAAGCCGCAATTTTGACTAAAATTCTGGTAATGGGTACAATCCATTTAATGAAAAGTCATTTTGCATAATAAACTACCTTTTTTGTTTCTAACACTTCAAAAATTATATTTTTACTCCTAAAAAATTTCAACAAAGAAGAAAACTCCAGTTTCTTTTTCATGTCATCTAATGAAATTCTGGTCGCAAATGTACTAGCAGAATCTATAATGAAGCAACAAAATACATTTGTCGAGTATCTTCCAACGTGCATTGAGTGTGATGTGTAGCATGTTGCGTATAACGTGTATGGTGTGTAGCATGTATCATGTTTTTATTGTAGAATATTTTAGCTAATTTATGATGTTTTCTTGTATTCTAGGATGGAAAAGGTATATATTCATCCAATTTGGCGATACATTAGATGAGAAGAAACAATGCTACAGTAAAAGTTGCCAAAAGGGTGTTGAAGTGGATTCTACAATCACGTATGATGCATTTAAAGAATTGATATACAAAGTGTCCAAGTGTAGTGCATCATAATACAGTCTAGTTATCTGTGTTAAATACCGTACGGATGAAGAGTCATTTATTGTATTAGTGGAGGATGATGATGATGTTTGAATTTTTCTATATGAATATACCCACAGCAGACCACCGATATATTTAAGTGTTGAAAAGATCCAACAAGAAACGATAGGGTCATTGCCAACAGCAGTCTCTCTAGATAGCATGGAAAACACGTGTAAGTATTATGATGACAACGATACCGGTGCTGGAACTGTACCATGTACTGTTGATGCTATAAAAACTTCTGATGCCCAAAATCCTCCTGATGCCCTAAACCCTCCTAGTGTTCTATTTGCGACTGGTGGGACTAATCCAACTGGGGAAGAACACAAAGCTTTCCTAGAAGTGGACAGTTTAGAGGCAGTAGTGAACAGTTTTGAGCTAGTAATGGACAGTTTGGAGAACAATCACTTACTCCTAACGTTCCTTTTAGTAGCAGTTGTAGACCAGTGGACTTGGTAATTCAACCATCCGTTGGATCAAACTTAGACACAAACATTCATAAGGGACAGATCTTCTTCAACAAAAGTGATGTTAAGATGAGGCTATCATTTTTGGCAATCAAGAACTTTGAGGTACAGGTTAGGAAATATAACAAAAAGTTGTATTGTGTGCGATGTATACATCCTTCTTGCAAATGGAATGTTAGAGCAAATAGAACAAAAGTGTGTAACATATTCATGATAACCAAGTGTACGATCGAGCACACGTGTTCAATTGAGGTGTTGAATCACGATCACAAACAAGTGAGTGCATTTGTCATTGGACATTTAATTAAAGACAAGTTTGGAGTTGGTCATGGCGATTGCCCGCGTCATATCATAGACGACATGCGTCAACAATTTGGAGTAAATATTAATTATGACAAGGCATGACGTGCTAGAAAAACTGTTTTCGCCTTGCAAAGGAAACTTTCGAGGAATCATATTCATTGTTGCATGCTTACAGGAAAGCTTTAAAGATAGAAAATCCCAGAACCTTATGTGAGATCAAGCTTGAGGACAACATATACTTCAAGTATGTATTTATGGCATCGAGTCCGAGCTTGCGAGGATTTAGTTCTTGTCGCCTTGTTATTATTATGGATGGTACCCATTTAAAGGATAAGTATGTTGGTGGGTGTGGCTATGGATGGTGACAACAGTTTGTACCCGGTTGCATACGTCGTCGTTAATAGCGAAAACAATGATTCTTGAACGTGGTTCATGACTCATTTGAAACGCACAATTGGTGAATGTCATGATCTATATTCTACAGTTTTATCTAGTTCAATGGATGTTAGGAAATTACTCATACATAAGTATTTAAAAAACTTTAAACAAAAAATTCTACAATCTAATGTGAAAGTCCCCTGAATGTTCCCTAGATTGTTTCGGTACACCATCCATGGGCCAGGTTGGAGGTCCGGCTTTGACTTGTGCATCCCACAAGTTTCCACGAGGTAGGGGATGGTATGACATGCAGGCATTGAGAACTTCATCAAATCTCGCATTGAGATATACGTAGGGTAGGAGTCGTAGACGATCAGCGGCCTAGGTTGAGGTCAATCACTAGCATCATCCAGTGTTGGCGATAATGGATAGGGGTGAAAAGATAATCGATATCTGCCCACCCCAGCTGGTGGTCTTCTTCTAGACCAAGGACGAAATTCATATAATAATGCTCTCGCTGTCATACAATAGCAGCATCTTCTCGTGTTATGTCGTGTATGTCTCTGAACATTGGGAACTCTTCGAAGGAGTTTAGGGAAATTTCAATCCACAAAAAAACATGAATTAGTGTTGAATTAAAGTACAGAGTTTGTAATGAACTAAATCATCAGCCACAAACCATCAGACCGTAAGGGAGTGTTAATCACTTGTAAATTCAAATGTCTGGACGCGCGTACAAGAACCTCCACATGTATAAAAACAATGCATCCATGACCTTTAAAATCATATAAGTTATCACATGTAAAACAATTCATCTCAATTCAAACTGTATAAGATACTTACATCACATTCAATTCACTCATTATCCATCGTCATCTCCTAGAAGAGCGCTTTCTCCATGGAGTTGCTACGGAAGAGGGCATAACTCCCCGACTTATTATGAGATTCAATATCTGGAGCCACCAACCAATATATAAAATCCTCCCTAATGTGTGGATCAACAATCGAAGTTGGATCGTAAGGGACCTCATTGCCTCTCCCAGATGGAGGAATGCCTGGATCGGTATACTTTCCCCTCAACCTCTTTGCATGGACCGGTGGTGTGTACGGTTGAGGTGCCTTCCTTTTCCTACCAGTGTGCCTTGCCCTGTAGCTCTCAAGGTTAACCTCGATTTTCACACTACTCCCCCCATGAACGGTTGATTAGTCTCCTTCTTAATTTTTAACTTCAACCGATGAGGGAATGAGATTAACTCTGAGTGTGAAAAATGTAGGCACTGGTAGGGTGGAGGATCTCAATATCGTGAAGCTGTGTTGGATCCGGTGGAATGGTTGTGACTAGTGTAGGTGGTAAGGAAGGTAGAGTGGATGGTGGATGTCACACACCTTCTCGTATTACCCTCTGAATCCCAAGAGGAGATGTGATGAACAACAACTATCACCCCTCTTGTGACAATTGTTGTTCAGCTTCACTTAATGAACCTTAAGTACGATAAAAAAAATGAAAAACATACATTCAAGTTGAAGTTAGTATATTTAGCAACATCAATTATTACAAGAACGCAAATCCTACATCCCTTGATGTTCATAAAAATATACTAACAAGATCCGCTTAAAGCGTGCAAGACCTTGAATAATTACCTAAAATAGACTCTGATGCAGTGGCAGACAGGACTCCCGTAAGTAAGGCACCCAAAACTTTCTACTATCTCAAAGTTTCGGCGTCCGATTTGTTTGAAATCTCCCAAAATCTACCAAACTTCTTGATTTTTCTATTGACGTTAAAACTTGAGAGAGAGAGAGAGATGATGATGACCGACGATGTTCCAACACACCCCAAGTGCAGAACTGAAGCAAGAATCGTTGAAATGTGAGATCAGTGAGGGAGGGTTTTTGTGAAGGGGGCGTCAGGCAAATGAAGAAGAAAACTTCTTCTTTTTTGTTCTTTTTCCTTTCTTTTAACTTTAACACTTATCCAATAATAATAATAAATTGAAAATTATTAAAATGTCCTTACCTTAATTTCTATATTTTCTTATGTTCTTAACCTTATTCTTTTTAACACTTTAATAAATTTCTTAATCTTTCTCTCAAATTAAACTTAATCCTCAATAAAAAGTAAAAGAATCGAGGGCTTACAATTACTTTCCCATTATGGGAATTTTGTCCTCGAAATTTGGTGAATGCCATATGAATTTAAAACATCTTAACCAACAACCACATGTTTTCCAAATCATGAAACTGGTAAATATGTCGTCATAAATTCTATAGAAATTTTGACAGAGTTTTCCCTGAAAATCTACTTAACCACACTTGAAAAGGAAAAGATACCTCCAAATTACTCTATTCGAAAGTTGACTACCAATTGTTTCACTACACACACCTTTCAAAACAATGCAGTTCAGTAGAATAAAGCCACAATAATTAAAACGTCTAATTAAGAACTTACTTATACACATCACACCTTTCTTACAAACATTACAAAAGTTCACAAAACGTACTTAGACTTAGTAGATTGATCTCCAAAACCATTACTACACTACAAACCTATACATACTTCCAACGCCTGAAGCTTAGCTACTAACCTTCACCACCAGTGTTTGTTAACCTTGTTTGGGTATTCTTGCACTCTAGCAACAACTGTGGACATTCCTTTTTAAAATGACTAGGTTCTCCACAATTACAACAACTGTGAAATTTTCCTTAATTTTCCTTTTTAAATTAATTCTTTCTCCTAAAATATTATTTATAAACATAATAATAATAATAATACTAGTAATAATAATAATAACCATCTTCTTCTTCTTCTAAAGTTTCCAACTTCAAAGATTCCAGTTTTTCCGGCCATTGTATTGACTCTACTTCGGCGAGGCAATTCTCTCAATCTACTAACAATTAGAGCCTCTAACCTATGCCAAATGATTTCTACATGAGTCTATTTGCTTACCTCAAAACATTAGCATCAAACGTTTCGTGCATGGCTCGAAATCGCCTCTGAAAGTCACCTTGCTCAGTTTTCCGGCGAGCTTAAATTTGAGAATTGAAACTTTGATTTCTTCCTACACAGACCAAATTAACTCAATTCCTTTTACAAAACTTTAAATGAACTAATAATCTAGCTTACCTCCAAAAATTAGATCTTAACTCGTTCTGTAGATGGAGAATTTAATTTTCAAAGTTTTGGGTTCGTTTTTTGCATTTCCCAGCAGCCCGAGCTCTTTTCTTTCCATCAGCTTCCTCTCTCTTTTCTACACAATTTAGACACAAATTTTGCTTAATTTGACCAAGAATCAAGCTCAATTTCATACTTTCTTCCTCAATGCTCAACTTACAAAATTTCAAGAAAATCATCCTCTCTCTCTGCCTTCCTTCCCCTCTTTCCTTCAATTTTCTTTCTTCTCTTCATCTTCTTCCTTAAATCAGTTTACCCAAACAACAAAAACCACTTTCTCTTCATCCAATTGGATGAATTGAAGATTGAGTTTTTAAAAAAAATTTCCTTTTCTTGGCACACTTTTTAAAAAAAAACCCATTTTTTTTTTAAACATGATAAATACAGAATAACTAAATAATTTTCTTTTATTAATTTTTTTCTTTTCCTTTTTCTTTTTCTTTTATAAAATGTTATTATTAACTTATTTTATTATTATCTATATATTTTTTTAAAAACAAAACTACAAAATTAACTTTTTACAAAATTACCACTTTACCCTTGATGTAATTTAATTTTTAAACAAAATTACTAAAATATCATTTATCAAAAATTACTAAAATACCCTCCGATTATTTTATTAACAATTTTACAACAAACAATTTAAATAAAAAACCGGGTATTACAGTAGAAGCATGGCAGGATAGACAAGTTGAAGTTCTCATTTGTTAAGTTGTAGTTTGTGCGTAGAAGCATGGCACAACGAAAGGTTATAGTTTGTAAGTTAAGTTGAATTTCTCATTGGTCTTCTTTGTTTCATTGTATAAGGACAAATATTTTCTCTCAAATGTAAACAGACGCTTCATTATGAATATACAGAACATTTTAGATTTTATGATTACTTTGCTCGCAATATTTCTTTAATAATGACAATTACAATTACTTGTCATCAGTTGTAATTTCTTGACAGAAAATAGAAAACGTCAAATATAGTCAATACATGACACCGAAATTCGTGTTGCTATAGTAAATTTAATGACACAAAAAATGTGTCATCCGCAATCAATTTGTAACATAACAAATGTTATCATTGAACATATACTGACATAAATTTAAAGTCACTAATAATTAAACCGAGACGCAAATAAACTGTCGTGAATAGCACATATTTGACAGAAAATATCCAATTTTGACCTCAATTATGACACTTTTTTCTGTCGTCAATGACGTAACAACGAAACTTTTAAAATGACAATAAAGAGTAAATAATGACACAAAAAAAATATCACCAAAGGACAAATAATTACATGTTTCTCGCGGTGTCGTGAAAGGTGCTATGTTGACAGTGGATACAAGGACGCAAAATATGTGTAGTGAATTTTCTACACTATACATGTTATCGAGAAAATTCCAAATATCAAAAGCAAAATCAAATTGTAATATTTTGTCACATATTTGTCTATCCAATGCACAATATATGATATTCAAAGCCTTGGCATTAAACGTGAACAACTCACAATTCAAATCCAATTTAGACAAATCATGCTCAGACACATACATAATATTAAAATAAATTTCAAGCATAAATGTTTTCATTTTATTTTTCCAAACATTATAATTTCTAATACCATCGAAGAATGGAGGTCTATCAATAGAATCATTTTCTAAATTTGCCATAAAGCTCTAGCAATTAAGTTTTCAAATAATTTTTTAAAATATCAATAAGATACTTTATATATAAAAATAATATTTAAAAAATGATACCAATTGTAGAAGTGAAGGACTCAAACAAATAAATATAGAATAAAATTATTTGTAAAATCTTTTATAAAAAATAGAAGAGCAACCTTGTAACGCCCCGGGTTTTCAACCTTAACCCAAGGTCATTACATATGTAAAAATCAATAAATTCATTTTAAGAGACGAAGACAAAACAAACAAATACTTTAATTTAATCCAAATAAAATAATAAAGGGTTTTCAAACGTTTAATCAAATAAATAATGGAAAAAATAGGAAAAGAACCTAGACGAGATCCCTAAAATAGTTTTCTAACCAATCGTTACAAATAAAGAAAAACCAACAACAGTATAATAATAAAGAAAACAAATGCCCAAAAACCGTAAGCGGAAGCAAAATAGGTCTCCTGGCCCCTCCTGATATGGTCACTGGATTCACTTGCCCCTCGCCGGTCCATTCTTACCTTTGCCTGAAATAAAACATAAAAAGGAATGAGTATAAAAAACCCAGTACGAAAAACCTCTACAGACTCCACTGGGTGACTGTTAACTTTCACTAATGGCTTGTACTTTACGACACACAGTCGGGTGGTTGAGTATTGACAAATATGTCAAAACAGGCCTCGTACAGACCCACTTCACGACCCTGTCAAAGCAAAACGCTACACAGGCTTGCCCTCAGAACAAACGTCGGAACAGGCCTCGTACAGACCCCTTTCACGACCTTCACTGACGGATGCCACACAGGCTGGTTGTCTATACGCCACACAGAATAGTTGACGGTTGCCACACAGGCAGGTCACTCGCTAGTCAGAATTAAGTCAGTCGTACAACTTGAAAACTGACCTATTGTTTCCCACCAAATACAAACTCATTAAGTGAGTTAATAGAAACCATATCCAAAAAAATTCGTTACAAGCATCATGATCTTAAATAATCCAAACATGCCACAAGCAGCAGATAACACAGGTAAACGGTAAAACGAATCATGCATAAACCAACAGATTTATAAACCAGATACCCCCGGGGTCAATCCCTAAATCAGGCACATAAACCATCTTAACACCTTATACGCCAAAAGCGTAGATTCGGTAGAAGTAATCCTTACCTCAAGTTTTAGAGTTTTCATTACTCGAACTAGCCTCCAATCGACCCAACAAACCAACAACGAGCAGTGGCAGCGGAGACAGGAATTGATAGAACACAACTCAGCTCAGCGACTCTACTTGGCGGCTCGGCTCGGTGGCTCGGCTCGGGAGAAACAGATCTGAGCGGTGCACAGGCGTGACGTGGCTCGCAGCTGAACGGATCCCCCACGTGCAGCACGAGCTCGGGCGTGTAGACGAGTGGGGAAACCAGCGCGGCTTGAAGAAAAGCGACTCAGGCGCTGGGTGAGGCACATATCTATCGAGGCTTCGCACGTTTGACGGTGAGGGAGCGTCGGCTGGGCGGGTGGAGATCGACTGGCGCGGCTGAGACAGATGGCTGGACGCGAACGCGAGGTGAGCGGCTGGGCGTTCGCGACGCGAGGAAGGCGGTGTTCGGCTTGGGGTGTGGCGTTGTATACAGGCGTGGCTGAGCGTTGAGGAGCGGCTGGTGGCGACGGCTCGCGTATCCGATGCGCGTGAGTGGAGACAGACAACGCGAGCGGCTGGGCGTGCGGCTCCCTCGGCTCGACGATGGGGATGGGCGACTGTTAGCGGCGGTGGACGAGTGGCTCGACGTGGCTGGGCGAGCGGCTGGACTGCGTGAGGACGGCGGTGGCACTAGGGCAGCTAGGGTTTTTCTTTTGGAGGGAATTGGAAGAGATAGGGAAGATGCATTGAACGAATTTTAAGGCGTCTAAAATAAATAAATAATAATAAAATAAAATATCGACTTTTTATTTATTTTTTCCAAATCTCGACTTTTTCTTTTTCTTCTTTCAAACTCTCCATTCTATCTCTCTTAATTAAAACCACCCTTTTCTTCTTTCTTTACCCAATTACACAAAAATAAAACCACAAAAAAAAATAATTAAACCCAAAATAACATCCCAAAATTACAAATTTACCAACATTTAATAAGATAATTAATAATTAAAAAAATTACAAATTACCTTAAAAAAATTTGGGATGTTACAGTCTTGCCTCCTTAAAAAGCTTTCGTCCTCGAAAGCTCTAATCCTTGAACAAATCCGGGTATCGAGCTCTCATGTCATCTTCCCGCTCCCACGTGGCTTCTTCCGCATGCTGATTTCGTCATAAGACCTTTACCAAGGCGATGCTCTTACTGCGCAACGTCTTCACCTCTCTAGCCAGAATCTCCACTGGTTGCTCCTCATAGCTCAAATTCTCA